>CAUYSK010032362.1:0-37268 GCA_963575035.1 Avahi laniger | reverse complement strand
CATAAGTATTTACATGAGAGAATAAAAAGCAAAAATTTTTAAAAATCTATTTGAAAAAATAATTGAAGCAAAAAAACTTCTTCATAGCAAAAGAAATAATCAACGGAGTGAACAGACAACTTATAGAATGGGAGAAAATATGTGCAACCTATATATCTGAAAAAAGACTAACATCTAGAATCTACAAAGGACCTCAACCAACTCAACAACAACAACAAAACCCAAATAAATCCATTAAAAAGTGGGCAAAAGACATGAATGGACATTTTTCAAAAGAAGACTTGTAAACGGCCAATAGGAATATGAAAAAATTACCAACATCACTAATCAGCACAGAAATGCAAATTAAAACCACAATGAGATACCATTATATACCAGTCAGAATGGTATTATCAAAAAGTCACAAAAATAACAGATACTGGTGGAGATACAGAGAAAAGAGAATGCTTATACATTGTTGATGGAAATATAAATCATTACAACCATTATTGACACAATACAGAGATTTCTCAAAGAACTGAAACTGGAACTACCATTTAATTCAGAAATCCCACAACTGAGTAGGTGTATGCCCAAAGGAAAAGTAATCATTATATAAAAAAGATATATACACTAGTATGTTCATCAAAGCACTATTCACAATAGTAGGAATAGGAAATCAACTTATGTATGTCCATCAGTTGGATAAAGTAGATGTGCTACATGTGTGTGATAAAAATCTTTTGCAGCAACATGAGTAGAACTTGAGGCCATTATTTTAAGTGAAATAACTCAGAAACAGTAAGTCAAATACTACATGTTCTCACTTATCAGAGGGGGCTAAATATTATAATATATACAAATGGACATAGAAAGTGAAAAAATTAACACTGGTGTTTGGGAAGGGTGAGAGGGTAGGATGAGGATGAGGGACAAGAAATTACATAATACGTACAATGTATAGCAGTCACGTGATTGCTGCACTAAAAGCCCAGACCTTACTGCTAGGCAATACATCCATTTAATGAAACTGCACTTGTACCCCCTAAATTTATTAAAAAGAAAATACAAACACATACTACCCAATTAGAGCAATGGGCCAAATATCTGAACAGACCCTTCACTAAAGAAGATGGCAATTATTACATGAAAAGACATTCAATGTAATTAGTCATTGAGGAAATGCAAAGTAAAATTACATTGTAATACTACTACACATCTATTAGAGTGGATAAAATAATAATAATCCCAAATCTAACAATACCAAATGTTGGCAAGCAATAGGAATGCTCATTCCTTGCTGGTGAGCATGTAAAATGGCTTGGTCACTTTGGGAAACATTTTGGCAGTTTCTTATAAAGTTCAACATACACTTACCATATGACCCAGGAATCTCACTCCTAGGTATTTACTGAAGACAAACTAAAAGTTATGCTCATATAAATTATGTACGTGGATGTTTACAGAAGCTTTATTCATATTTGACAAACACTGAAAACATCTCAGATGTCCTTCAGCAGAAGCATAGGTAAACAAATTGTGATACCTTGATATATCAATGAAATTCACTCAGCAATAAAATGAGGTGAGCTATTGATTCACCCTCCAACATGTATGGATTTTAAATATATTTTACTAAATGAAATAAACCAGACACTACAGACTGCATATTGTATGATCCCATTGACATGATATTCTGAAAAAGGCAAACCTCTAAGAATTGGTGAAGAAGGGATATAGAGAGGTCAAACAAGGGGAATTTTTAAGGTGAAGAAAGCATTCCATGTGGTACTGAGGTATAAACATAAATTAAAAATAACTGTAACAATGGGAGGAAACATTAAAAGAAAGTAAGGAAAGTATCTAATAGAGGGATAGAAATCATAGAGAACTGGCATAAATAAAATAAATAGAATAAAGTAGCTTATGATGGCAAAATGTTATTTAATTAGATCACAATTCAAGGATGTTTTCTTTTCTTTTTTCAAACAGGGTCTTGCCCTCTTGCCTGGGGTAGACTGCAGTGGCATCATCATAGCTCACTACAACTTCAAACTCCTGGGCTCAAGTGAGCCTCCTGCCTCAGCCTCTCAAGTAGCTGGGACTAATTTTTCTATTTTTCATAGAGATGGGGATCTCACTATATTGCTCAGGCTGGTTTCAAACTCCTGGCCTCTAGTGATCCTCCTACCTTGGCCTCTCAAACTGCTCTTGTTACAGGCAAGAGCCACCAAAACGTATAAATATAACATGACCCATAAAGTTTTAACCATAAAGGCTAAAAATGAAATTGTGAGTAAAGACCAGGCAAATACACATTAAGAGAAAGAAAACGTTGAGATACTAATATTTAAAATCAAACTTTAAACTATGAAACAATAACAAAAACAATACAGTCATGATCAAAAAGAATATCTAATCTTTTATGATTTCTGTGTGTCAAATTTTAAAAAATCAAATTTCATAAAGTAAAAACTCTAGCAAATCCAAAGGGAGAAAGAAAGCAAGCAGTAAAAAAACCCATTTCACATCTTTTGGTTCATGATAGATCATGCAGAACAAAAATAAGTAAGGCTATAAAAGTATAAATTATATACTTAATAATACAGACATAATAGGCATTTTTATTAGCCTTTATAATGTAAAAGAAGAGAATCTACTTTCTTTTCAAATATTATGGAAAATTTATAAAATCTGACTACAGGCAAAAGTGAAATCTGCCATAAATTCTCCAAAATAGAAATAATGCAGAAAATATTCTTTAGATCACAATGTTAGAAAACAAAACATTAAATAAAAAATGAAATAAAAAATTGTACTACTTGGAAATTTATATTCAAAATTATGATATAATTAATATGCATGCTTTACTAGAAAAATGAGAATTACTAAAGCTTACCTAAGAATAAATTAAAATCCATACAAATCATTATTATAGAGGAGGTTCAGAATGCTATCAATAATCTATTAGATTAATTAAATAATAGTCCAAGACAATTTCTTCCAAATTGTAAATATAATATATATTTAATGGTATTTTACACTCTGCCAGAGATAGAAGTCTGCAAGCATGTTGTATAAATTCTGCATAACATTGATAACACAATATAAGACATATGACAATCTAAATTTTGAATATTGAAACAAAACCATATATAATTTATTAAAAAGAGAATTTACTGTCACATCAAAATAATATAAACAAATGGTACTGAAATAACTGAATATTCACATGCAAAATAATGGAATTGAATCCTTACCTTACGCTATACATAAAAACTAATTAACTCAAAATGGATCATCATCATAAATAAAAGACTAAAACCGCAAAACTATTAGAAAGGAAACCTTGCAGTAAATCTTAATGTTTTCACTTAGGACATAAGCTCTCAGCTCAAAAGTACAAATGAAAAAAAATAAAAAAACAGTTAAATAGGAGTTTCTGAAAATTAAAAACACTTTCATTTTTCAAAGGACACCGTGAAGTCAGTGAAAAGACAATACATGGACTATATATATATATACCCACAGGAGAAAATATTGCAAATTACATATATGATAAGGTGCTTGTATCGAGAACATATAAAGAACTCTTACAACCCAATAATAAAAAGAAAAATAATTCAATTTAAAGATGAGCAAAGAATCTGAATATCCATTTATTCAAAAAAGATAAACATATAGCCAATAAGCACATGAAAACCTTTTCAACATCATTAGCTATTAGGAAAATGCAAATCAAAACCACCTTGAGATACATCCTCATATCTACTAGTACAACTATAACAAAAAAAGGTAGACAATAACAGGTCTTGGCAAGGATGTGGAGAAATTGGAAGTCTCGTACATTGCTGATTAGCATGTTAAATGGTATTGCCACTTTGGAAAACAGTTTGGCAGCTCCTCAAAATATTAAACATAGGGTTACCATATGACCTGGCAATTGTACTTCTAGGTATATACCCAGAAGATAACATATCTCCACACAAAAATTTGGACATAAATGTTCATAGCAGCATTATACATAATAGGCAGAAAGTGGAAATAACCCAAATGTCTATCTGATGAAAGGATAAACAAAATGTGCTATAACCAGACAATGTACATTAGATTTATTAGAATTTTGATTGGTTAAAAAAATAAACCAAAAACATCTGTGTTTTCACGTATAAGAAATTAAAATAAAAAATATTTTATTCATAAATGCCAACACGATGATAAAATACGTAATATAAAAAATTAAAATGCTTCTTTCCTTGAATGTTTCAGTATTTCTAAGAGCTATCCATTCTTTCTAAGTTAATATGTGAATGTAAAATACCCCCACACCTAAAGTCCTTTCTTTTTTAAAGCAACTAGTCATACCACATTGGGATTTATGGGAAAATGAATAGGAATACTCCTGGGAAGGTTCTGAAAATAGAATAAGGAAGAGGGAATAGTCCAATCAGATTTTAAAACATATTACATAAGTGTACAATAATTAAAATAAATGGAAATTAATGCATAGTCCAGAAATAGATCTAAATACATGTAAGAATAGAATTAATTTTATGATGAGGATAGCATTTTAAGTCATTTGAGACAAAAGGCAACCAACAAATCAATTTTGAAAAATCAATAACGTTTGAATGCTACGTTATTCCTTATATTAAAATAAATTCCAGGTAGTGGATACAATTTTTTAGATACTGAAAACCAAAGCTTGCTAGTGTTAGAAGTAAACGTGAGAGGCTTTTGCTTTGTTTTTGTAGTAATTTTACAGTTGGAGATGTCTTTTTAAGAATGGCAAGATGCTCAGTGCATACAAGGAAAGAAATGATATATATGCATATTAAAATGTATCATAAAAAGTCAAATCAATTTTTAAATTTTTGATTACATGTAACAGAACTAATTGTCTTATTATAGGAGAACTCTCACTATTTAATAAGAAAATGACCTGTGCCCTAATAGAAAATGGGAAGTGAAATGGATTTTATTATTAAAACATGCTTATCTTAACTCGAATCACTTAAATTCCCTAAAATGTAATTAAAACCCATAATGAGGGTGCTCTTTTCATCTGTGGGATTTGGAGATACCTGTTAGGTAGAAGTCGTTTTCTAGCATGAAAGCTAAAGTGATCACATGCTCCCTCTCCTCACCTAAAGGGCACGTGACTTTTGACAATCAAGACCTGGCTCCCAGAAGTTTACCTCTTGGTTTATGCCACAAGGGTGGTAAGAAAGGTTAAAAATTATTTATTTTACTGTAGCGACTCTACTGAATGGATTGTTCTGGTGAGACCCATTGCTAGCCTTCCTGCTGCCTAACTATCTGGAGTTCACTCAGTTCCTGCCCATCTTCAAACTCTGATTCCAGGTTCTGTTCATCTGGGTGAGGCATAAATAGACTCTCAATTAGTTATCTTTCTTTTGAGATAACGAGGTTTGGTTTTTGTTGCTTGCATTCTAGACTTTTGATAGATATATAAATAATTACTGTGTAAAGATGAATGCACAAAATTGTTTACTGCAACTTTGTTTATAATAGCTGAAAGTTGAACTCAAATTCCATTAATTTAAAAAATTACTTGATAAAAGAAAGAAAAAGAGAAAAGATAAACCTTATTACTTTCTAAAAGAAATAAATGACAGAGAGCTTTGGAAAATAAGATAATCAAACTTTAGGTGTAACACAGTAGCATTTATTTATGAAATTGGCAAAATAGTGGGAATAACTCATGATTTTGAGCCAGAATATTGTAAAATTAAGTTTGGCCTAGAGTTGCCTCTGTACATATTTTAAGTTTGGTCTGAATGTTTCACCGTACATATTTAACTATAACATAATGTGATGTGTAAACAGACTATAATTTACTTTGGTACCAAGTATTGAGTCTCAACCAATCACAGGCAGCCACTGTTATTAATAGAAACGGGTTCAAATAAGGCGAATGCCCAACTGTAACCAATCCATCTGTTTCTATACCTCACTTCTGTTTTCTGTACTTCACTTTCCTTTCTCTGTTCATAAAAGTTCCTGATCATGTGACAGGCCCGGAGTTGCTCTGAACCTATTCTGGTTCTGGGGCTACTTGATTCATGAATTGTTCTTTCTTCAATTAAACTCTGCTAAATTTAATTTTCTAAATTTTTCCTTTCGATGATATTCTAAGTGCAAAACCTGAGGGTTTATTAATTATGCAACTGTAATCTGGCTATGTAGCTTAACGATCGCTCATGATCTTCAGACTATAAATTAGAAATGAGAAATCTCAACCTCTTTGTGGTGATGGACCAGGCACTTCAATATTTTTCTCTAAGACTAATTAGCAACAATTTATTTTCCTCTTACAAATTACATCTTCTAATCAGAGCTAGGTTATTATCTTGAAGTCATATTACTATAATCCAAAACAAATCATTTCAAATTGTAGGAGCTACAACTCAAGAGATTTGGGAACTAATCAAAGAAATAAAGATCAGACCAAGAGGTGTCAGTAGCACACACAATCTTTGTTGGGTGTTGCTTTGATAGGTTTGCATGCAGGAAGTTCTTCATAGCAGGGGTCTGTCCAGAGGCTAGGGTGGTGGTGTTTACTACTCAAAAGGGGAGGAGGTCAAGAGGCCTCCTTGGGAGAGGAAGATCAGAAAGGGGATTACCCGTTTAGGTGATGTCTGCCCAGCAGCATGGCAGGTGTCTTTGTGGCCCCAGAGATTATCTCATCTATGGCTAGCAGGTGTTTAGAGTTTATGCAAAGTAGGCAGGTTCTTAATGGCTAATAATATGCTCGTTTGGACTATGTTTAAAACAATCTGTTTCATAAAAATTTGAATGGGTGGACAATAGTAAAGAAATAAACGACCTAGAGGCCAATACACAGAAGTCTGGCTCATTTGTATAACACAAGTTTTAGTAGGATTCTATGCCTTTCTGTATAAACGTAAGACTGTGTTAGAAGCCACTTTTGCATAGTTTTTGTGTCTTTGGTGACTTAGAAGACAGAAAGACCAGTTAGCTAGTGCAATTGAAAGCATTTTCTGCAAGGAGGTCAATATCCTTTGAAATTTGGGCAATGTCTCAGCCAGAGACCATTGAGGCACATGTCATAAAACACCTACTCTCAGGCCATTCTTCGGTCTATAACTCACCATTACAACTCACATAAAATGATTTATAGTATTTCCAAACCTGCTCACTCAGGTTATAGGTATTTTTTAATGCCATAAGTGAGAAGTCTGAAAGCTTCCTCTTTGCTTATTTACAACCTTGGCTACAGGGAACTATGACTAACTAGCACAAAGTAAATTTTCCAGACTTTTTCAAGTGTATACTAATTGAAGGTGACAGTCTTAAAACAAAAAGAACAGGAAAACCAGTATAAAAAGATCTAGCTACCTGTGAATACTGACTCTTAGCCCTTGATCTATAATACTGTATCCCAAAAGAAGAATGTTTTAGAAGGCACATTCTAAAATTCACTTTGGTTTTATTTGAATATTAAGCCTTGTTGCCTCAGCTTTCTCTGCAATTTTTACTTGTTTTGGCTTTTGTTTTAATCATCTGAAGATATTATCTTTTTTAAAAAGCTAATGCAAATATCTGATAAAAAAAATCCAATATTGGAAAGAATGTGTAGTGAAAATTCAGTCTTCTCTATATGCTTGACTTTCAAGCTTCTGCCCCAAACACTAACTCTAATGCGAGGTATAATCCTAAAGTTTCTTGTACAGTGTGAATTCTTCTAGTACATCCCAGCGGAATGGTAGTATGCTTACATTGTTCTGCAGCTATGTTTTTTTTTTAATAAAGACGCACATAATATTTAATGTAATACACCATTTTATTGATGTACCACATTTTCTTTTACCAGCCCCCTTTAAAGAATATTGTGGTTTCCGCTTGGTGCTACAAATGATACCACAACTTAAATCCTGTGTCATTCCATATATGTGTAGTAGGTATATATTTTGCTCAACAAAATATATGCTACATTTTATTAATATGTTCCTTGAAGTTCTGAAAACAATTCATGAACACATAAACTTCAGTGTTGAAACTATTGTAGGGATGGTGGGAAACTTCCCCTTTCCACCGAAAGTTTGCTGAAAGATAAACTTACAATTAAGGAAGATTAGTAAGAGAAAGGTGTAGTTACCATGTGCATGGGGAGAATCACAGAATAATTACTCAATATCCCAATGAAGTTCAGATATTTTTACACTTGTCCTTCTGGAGGGACCAGGGGAGATGAGGAGTACAAGTAATTCTGTTTAAAGGCAACAAATGGTGCTAGGGAAGATAAATGGATGGGGGAAACAGATTGATTTTTGAATGAGTATCTTTGCAAATTAAATTAAACTGAGAGACAGGTACTATATTTACATGATTTGGACCAGGTCTGGTTGCATTGTTGATCTTTTCTGTAATATACTGAGATAACAGGGAGAGGAAGGAAAGTCAATTGCCCCTTTGATCTTTTGATCTGTCAGTCTCCTTCATATAGATAAAGGGAAAGCCCCCTCCAAAGCTTTTTGATCTCTAAGGGTCTTAACTCAAAATATCAAGTAGTCATATCCTGGGCTGAAATTTCCTGAGCTCCTTTAATATATTTAGAGAAACTCAGAGGGTTAATGACTATGGTTTAGGGATCCACAATCAGGCTAAAAACACTGAAAACCCAAGGAAAGAGAAACACCAGTGGTAAGCAGAGTATCAAGGGGATGTGAAAAATATTGATTACGCATGTTACCACCTACAAGTTCTCCTATAAACCAAACCACCTGTGCTGAGTTGTTACTACAACAGATTACCAAGTATACTCCAGGTGAGTGCCAGGATGCTTGTAGCTAGTAATAATTGTGTACTCTGCTTCTGGTACTTAAGTAGTGCCTCACATCTTGGTAAGCACTGAATAAATGTTAGCTGCATAACCGCTTCCTTCCTCTTCTCTTCACTCTTTCGCCTTCTTCCTGCTTCTCTCCTGACTGTGGTCCCCAGATATCGATCCCTCTTTTAGTTTCTCCATTTTGTTGTTGCATTTTAGTCTCCCCTCTCCAAATTGTCAGATTTCATTTCTATACTTGGATTAGCTCTGCTCATATCCATGACTTCAGTGTCCACCACAGGTTCACCTGGGGCATTTCTTCGGTTAGGCTGTGCTGGTGGGACCTCAGAAACTGACCAACCCTATCCCTGCCCAGATCACGCAAAGAGGATCAATAGCAAAAATTAGGGCAACAGCAAAAATAAGAAAAGTGAGAAAAGAGGAGAGAAACTGGACATGAATCAATAGAGCAGGAAAAGTATCTTTAATTCATTTCCCAAGCCTATCTCTGATTTTTAATATCTCAATTTTTTCTTTTTTCCTTTTTTTACATTTTATTTTATTTATTATTTATTTATTTGCATCTCACATCCCTTTTTTTCACTTATTTCAGAGTATTATGGGGGTACAAAAGCTTTAGGTTACGTAAATTGCTTTTGCGCTGCCCAAGTCATAGCTACAAGTGTGCTCATTCCCCAGACAGCATGCACTACACCCATTAGATATGAGTTTACCGACCCCTGCTCTCTCCTCCCACCTGCCCAACACCGATGAATGCTAGTTCCATATGTGTGCACAAGTTTTGATCAATTGGTACCAGTTTGATGGTGAGTACATGTGGTGCTTGTTTTTCCATTTTTGTGATACTTCATTTAGAAGAATGGGCTCCAGCTCCAACCAGGATAATACAAGAGGTACTAGTTCATCATATTTTTTATGGCTGAGTAGTACTCTGTGGTATACATATACCACATTTTATTAATCCATTTATGGATTAATGGGCACTTGGGTTGTTTCCACATTTTTGTAATCGTGAGTTGTGCTGCTATAAACATTTGAGTGCAGATGTCTTTTTTATAGAATGTCTTTTTTTTCCCTTTGAGTAGATACCCAGTAGTAGAATTGCTGCATCAAATGGTAGTTCTGCTTTTAGTTCTTTGAAGTATCTTCATACTGCTTTCCACAGAGGTGGTACTAGCACCCACCAGCAGTGTGTTAGTATTCCTATCTCTTAAATCCATGCCAACATTTGTTGTTTGGGGACTTTTTTGATAAAAGGCATTCTCACTAGAGTTTAATTGTCTCTCATTGTGGTTTTGATTTGCATTTTCCTGATGACTAGAGATGTTGAGCATTTTTTCTTATGTTTGTTGGCCATTATTCTGTCTTCTTTTGAAAAGTTTCTGTTCATGTCCTTTATCTACTTTTTAATGAGGTTGTTTGATTTTTTCTTGCTGATTTTCCTGAGTTCTATATAGATTCTAGTTATCAGCCCTTTATCAGATGTATAGCATGCAAATATTTTCTTCCATTCTGTAGGTTGTCTATTTGCTCTAATGATAGTTTCCTTGGCTGTGAAGAAGCTTTTTAATTTGATCAGGTCCCATTTATTTATTTTTGTTGTTACTATGATTGCCTTTGGGGTATTCTTCATAAATTCTTTGCTGAGGCCAATGTCTATAAGAGTTTTTCCAATATTTTATTCTGGAATTCTATGGTTTCATGCCTTAGGTTTAAGTCTATTATCCATTGTGAGCTGATATGTGTAGTGGTGAGAGGTGCAGATCCTGTTTTATGAGGGCATTTTACTTCCAATTTAATTCTATCATTAAATCATATAGAGGATAACTTATTATTCTTACATAGTATTTAGGTACATGTTATTTTCATATACTTAACATTCTATTTTAAATTTAGACATTTACACTTAAGGAAATTGCAATATTTAAATGAAAACTTTGCTCTAAAATGTCTTTCATTCCCTTCACATTTAACCCTTAGCACATATGAATTGGTCCATTCTTCAGATTTACAAACCAACGAATAGATGTATGAAATGTTTGAAATGGCTTACTGGTAATGTAATGTAAAGTACATTTTCCAACTCTAAGTCACAGTTGCTCTGAAAGTTTCATGTAGGTGATAATTTTCTGTGCAGAATGTTAAAAACTGCTTTATAATAGCAACTCCCACAAAACCTCTTCAGTTATATGGGTCTGGTAGCATTTTATTTTAAACACAATTTGACAGGTGTATTATGTAGCTATTATATTTTTCATGCATAGAACATTCTTGACATTCATTTCACTTGCACTTTTCTATTAGAAAAAGAAAAAGTTCAGACAAAAATTGTCTTCTTGGCTGAATGAGAATGAAACAGAAGTCCATTTTGTGATGACTTTTTGAATCATTGACCTGAGGTAAAACAAACCCCAAATTCATTCAGACAAGCTTTCATTCATTCAGGCACTCACAAGCTCATTCATTTATTCAGCAGTCATTTATTAATTTTCTTCATGCCCTGTGGCCTTGTGCAAAGCACCGGGAATATAAAGACAAAGATCTAGTTTGTGAAAACAAAAAGCACATCTTCTATGGGAAGCAGAAATGCAAACAAGTGATCGCTAAGAAGCAGCTATAAAATATGCCAGAAATAGCACAAAGACAAATGTGGTTATATCTGTGAGCCAGGAAAAGCTTCACATTACGTCATTACCAGGGCCACAAGGGTCATAATTCACCAGGTCAATATGGAGCAATGAATTTGAGGCTGAGGAAATTGCATAGGCAATTTCCTATGCAAAGGCAGAGAAGCAAGGGTGAACCTGTGGAGTTTGGTTAAATGAGATAGCTCAGTACAACCAAAGAAAATAGCGAAGATGAGCCAAGGGTCAGAGCTGAACGTTGACTGGTGTCCACATCATCAAAGACTGTCGGTGCCCTGTGAAGGAATTCATGGTTCAGGGCTCCAGAAGCAGGGGAAACCAGAGACAGCTTGCATCATGGTAATGTGTTTCCATGGTGTTTAAGGCTCTATTTATCTGATCTCTAAGGTCTTTCCTTTCACCCCTATTTCCTCTCTCTCACTCCAGCCACAAAGTCCTCCCCACTGTTCCTTGAAGAAGCAAAGCACACTCCCCTCCTCTCCCAAGGCCATTGCACTTGTTCTTTTTCTGTTTGGTTTGTTTTTCTTTCAGTCATCCATGAACTTGCTCTCTCACTGTATTCGAATCTCTATTTCAAGGCATCTCCTTTGAGAGTTTTGCCTCAACTCTCTTGTGTAAAATAGAAGCAGCCATTATTCCTACATAATGTTTTAAAGTTTTCTTTAGTTGTGCTTAGCACTACTTCAAATTATATTACATAGTATTTATTTGTTTATTGTCTGTGTCGCTCACCAAAATGTAAATCCTATCAGGGCAAAGACTTCGTGTTCTCATTACCATAGCACCAGCAACTAAAATAGCCCCTGGCATGTGGCACGTAGTTACAGATGAAGGTCAATAAATATTTGCTGAATAGTGAATACATAAAAGAGATATATTTCTGTAAGCATATGAACACATACGCAGTTGTTATAGCACCCACCAAAAACACAAATGCACTATACAATGACAAAGTGGAAGAGTTGTTGAAAGTTCTCCTTGATCTCCTCTCATGCTGGTTTGAACAAGGAGAGAGCTTGCAGAAGGGCTCTTTACCAAAAAAAAGTAGTAATGTCTTGAGGAAGGCCTGTCTGTGATGGGGAGGTGGCACTTTTTCACACTCCATTTTCCCTCAAAGGGTGACAGCCCTAAAATAGGAAAAGATTTGATAAGCAAGTAGTTTGCCAACGAATTTCTTTCCCTTAGGTACTTTGTTGAATTTGGTCTGAAGCTAACAAAGGAACTGCTATCTAAAGATCTTGCTCTGGCCATCCTAGAACAGCATGTATTTCTGTATCACCAGTCAATCTTATCTCTAATGGCTACAGCAAAATCCTCTGCCCAGTAACATGTCAAATTTGCTTCTGAGTATAGACAGTTTGCTTTAATCAAAGTGTCCATCACAGTGGAAGAAATGATTGTTCAGAGCCTGGGAAGAAGGGAAAAGAGGATTTCCTTCTCATAGACTTTCAGCACAAGTTGTACTGTTAATTATAAATCAGTCTTCTTTAGAACATCTCAGTCTTTAGTGGTCCATCTGGGATCAGAAGTTAGCAGTAGATAAAGGCTGGAAAAAGTTGTGTCACATAACAGTGATTGCCTCTGAAGGGCAGCCATACGGATAATTTCCACTTCTTTATATAGTTGTACATATTTCCAGTATTAATATATACTTATTTTATAATCAGGAAATAAAAAAAAGCCCACCTATGCTTTTTACTAACCAGCAAATTTAAGAATCCAGCCTTTGTGCCTCCAAGATCACAAGTTAACTAAAGTAGTTCCTCATTTGGGCAGAATGAGAGCAGGAGTGATCTGTGCAACTCTGGGCTCCTGACTGCCTGTCTTTCTTTAATAGAGCACCAGACTTTTATCTGGGCATGTGGACACCTAACTAAGATTTTCTTTGGATGGCCCCATGAAGTCATTTCAGTCATTTCTGAGAAGGGCCAATTATCACTCCACATTGGAAAATCAGTAGAACTCTAGCCATTCTCTTCTTCCCTACTGCCACTCTTACGTACGGAGAGAGGAAAGACCAGTACCAAAGAAGCACTGTTTTCCTGTTCTCATTCAGGCTGCCTTTCCGTTGTGTTTTTTGTGCCCAGACCACAAGGGAAAGTATAAGAGGTGCTTGATCCTTACCTATACCCTTGGCTAACTCTTATCGTTCCATGATGGGTTTCCTGTGATCTCTCCAGTCTCAAACCTTCTGACTTTAGTGACAAACTGCTCTGCTTCTTTTTCTGTTCTCAACACAGTGCTTACTTTGCTGACCTGTATATTATTTCCTTTCACCAGGGATGTATTGGTAAAGGTTGTACAACTGATTTTTCCCTAGCTTTATTGAGGTATAATTGACAACAAAATACATACACTAATAATTATATATTGTACAATGTATTGTTCTGATATACATACACAGTGTCAAGTGATTAACAAAATCAAGCTAATTAATGTATCTATCATCTCATAAAGTTATCATTTGTGTGTGTGGTGAGAACACTTAAGATCTACTTTCTTAGCAAATTTGAAATATGCAATACATTATTATTTATTATAGTTACCATGCTGTACATTTGATCTCTAGGACTTACTTCTTTTATTTTATAGCTGAAAGTTTATACTCTTTGACCAAAGTCCTCCAATTTCCCCCATCCTCCAGTCCCTGGCAACAATATTTCTATTCTGCTTTTATTAGTTTGACTTCTTCATATTCCACATATAAGTGAGATCATACAGTGTTTGTATTCTGTGCCTGGCTTTTTTGTGTTACTGATTTTCAATATTTTAGAGGATAGCTATTGAATGCAACAGCTTTCAAATAAATAGCTTTGTTTTACTCCTAAGCACTGCTGCTTACTGGATATTTGAACTTTTATTTAGTAATTTTTTTTCTCATTTGTGAAATGGAGAAGGGGAGAGGTTAAGAAAATTACCTAGCATGTAGAATTATTTTGAAGATTTGATGACACAGAACAAGTGAAGCCTTAGAATTGTGCCTGACACATAGTAAGAGTTGAGAGAATGCATGGCATCACTAGATATCTTCACTAGTGTTATTACCAGGGGTAACCATTAGCCATTGGTAAATAAATAACTTCTTGGAGCTAGTCACCTTGGAGCACCACCTGTTGTATTGCCATTCCAGTGGGGAACAGCTCTATAGCAAACCAGCTCCTTTAGAGGATGAAAGTCCAATGCTGTGAGATGTGAGCCCTCATCTTGCAAATCCCATCTGACAAATTTCCATTCATTTATGTAGCTATCGATAACAATTTCTTTCTTGCAGTCTGCTCCCATAAGTAAATAGAAGAGGTTTGCAGATCCTTTTATCTGACTCAGAGTCTGAAAATCGGTTTCTACATATTTCCTGTTGCAAGAACATTAATGAAATTTGTGATAAAATATGTCACAGATCTTTCTATTATTTGGATTAAAGGATGCTTCTAGCAGTTCCAGTGGTAGAATCAGTGTTGAGCTGACTTTATAAATACAGGCTTATAGTGGAAATAAACTACTGCACGATATAAATGCTAAACATTGTTTTCCGGATCCGCTGAACTTGTTACCACCAAATGTTGAGTATAAAACTCCCATTAAAGAGGAGCTCTTAAACTCACATTGCTCTTATCACCGCCTTCTGTTCCTTTTATGGAGGTAAGAAAGAGGCAGAGTGAGAGAAGTAATGCACAAACCTGGAACTGTTATTAATGAATGCTGTCTCTCCCGTTGTGTCTCCGGGAGCACTAAGGCTCATGGGCCTGACAGACCTGTTCCCTGTTCCTGTGATGCACTTAGAGAATGGCAGGATGGCCCAGGGGAGCAGTGATGCCTCCTATTCTGCTAAAGCAATCAATGAAACAAATGAGTAAGGAGAGAACATTAGTAACATTGGTGCTTGTTTAATGAGCTCCATGTCTTTGTTGCATATTCCTAATTTCCACAGCTTGCTAAATAAAAGTTTATTTATGTTTTTCAGTGGAGGATAATTTCCACAGATGAGCTTTAATAAAGTGAAAAGAGATGCAGGGAGAAGCACTACAGGAAACTAATGACAGCAAAATGAAAAAAATAATAAATTTTTATTAGGGTTCCCTTACCAAGAAATTCTTGAGTGTGAGAATAATTCACTTTCACTGAGAAGAAATATTACTTGACATTAATGTGTTCTTTCTCAAGCATGGAAGGTGGGTACCCTAGTTACAGGACACTTTAAAGCATACCCCAATTCTAGCCATTCATCTTTTGTCACTTTGCCCTACACTTTGTCTGGAAATTAGTCTTTCAAGATCACAAAGAAAGACTCTCAAGTTATGTAAGTATGGAGGGGGGTGGTATTTCACTGTTCTCCAGCTCACCAATTATAGATGCCTTAGTGCTGCCTTCTGGATTAGCTTCACACATCCTCACATACCCACAACTTAAGGGTGCATCTTTTGTTTGATGTGGACAGAGGAGCACTCTGGGTGTTCTGGGGTAGCATAGGACCCAGGTCTATATAGTTTCTTTGATAGGACACAGTAAAGTCCTTGGGCAAGAGTAGATTTGTCCCTGGTAGATGGCACAAGAGACCTGAAGGTGGTACCAAGCAGGAGGTCATAGCCTGGTTATTGAAGGAAGATAAATATCTATGATTTTGATTTAGCATTGAAAAACCCTGGGGCACTATCTTGCAGAGATCAGGGAAAAGAGGACAAAAATAACAAAATGGTACTGAGAAGTAACAGACAATGGAATAGGAGAAAAATTTAGACTGGAAGCTAAGTCTTGATTTTGTTGCTAATAGGAGGGAGGGAGGGATCAACTGTGTAAACTTCTACTCCTGCATCAAACATCGAGATAAAGACTGAGATTTGAACATTGGATTTAGTAATATGAGGATTACTAAAAATTATTTTAATGGAATAATGGGGAAAATCACTGATTAGTGTGTGTATAAGAGACATAATGTAAAGAGATGAATTAGAGACAATGACTGTTAAAATCAGCAAAAGTACTTTTCATGAGAAGGGAGTAGTTTGAGAAGAAAGTATACTCAAGATAGATTTTTAATATAGAAGAAATAGCAGCATGTTCATATGCTGATCTTGTTTGAAGGGGAAACTGATATTATTTGAGAGAGGAGAAATTGCTGGAGTATTGTCCATTCCTTGTGTAAACAAGAGAGGAAAGGAGGAAATGCTGTTATAAATGAAGGCAGATAGTTCATCTGTTATAACATGAGGGAAGACAGAGTACATGGATACAGATGTTGTTAGATATGTAGGTGAGTTACATAAGTTGTTCTTGTGATTGCTTCAATTTTTATGCAAATTAGGAAGCAAGATCATCACTGACAGTGAAAAAAATGAGTGAAATGTTTGGAAGAGAGAGGAAAAAGTGTAAAATGGTCCCCTTGGACAGTAAGAAAATGAATAAACTGGGAAAATAGACTATGGTTACCAGGAAGCATTAAAGGCCAATTTGGGCATGTTAGTAATTGATTTAAAGTTAGAGTAGTCATCAGGTTTTATCCCATCCTCATTCAGCTACATAGGTACGAGTGTGGAGCAGGTAGAGAGTTGAATTTAACCAGGGCTATTGTTACATTTTACTTTGTTTAATATTTTATATTTTATTATACGATGGTCCCTAGGTATCTGAGGGAAATCGGTTCCAGGGCCCTCGTGATACTAAAATCTGAAGATGCTCATGTCCTTTATGACACAGTTTTGCATATAACCTATGGACATTCTCTGGTACATTTTAAGTCATCTCTAGATTACTTATAATACATAATATGATGTAAATTCTATGTTTATAATTGTCACACTATATTTTTATTTGTAGTATTTTTATTTTTATATTGTTATTTTTTATTTTATTTTTTGAATATCTTCAATCTCTGCTGGCTGAATCCTCCATTGTGGAATAGGTGGACATGAAGGTCCAACTATATATTAACTTAATTATAAATTCCTGCTTAAAAATCATAACAGTATAAAAATGTATACATTAAGATACCTCACTCCCACCCTTGCTCCAATCCTGTCCTCCATGTTCTTTCCCCCAGTTTAGCCTTTAAAGTACCCATTTTCCTGTGTGTATCCAATTCCTGCTACTTCTTGCTCTTCCAGGTCTAATTTGTTTGATGTCATCAATATAACAGGCCAATAAGACTTTCTGTGAGACTCAAGGTGATTACCATTTTCTGGACTATATTTCCACAGAAAGCAAACTTGCTTAATCTAATTGTGACATTAGGAAAGTGAAGGTGTAATGCTATCCTGGACAGGTAAAGGTGAGCAATTTCTAATTGTACTTCTAAATCAGATTTCAAAAAGTAACATTTGCCATGTCAATAGCTGTAAACTAGGTGACAGAAGTTTCGTTAATTTTCTTAAATAAATATACTGCATTTGAATAGGCAGACACAATGAACTTAAATTTACTAATAATTTACAATCATATCGAAGCTCATTTGCCTTTGCATGGGCCAAAACAGACAATTTGAGTAAGAATGTGAGAGAAATCATCACTTTTAAATCTCTCAAGTCTTTGCTGAGGACAAAAATCTATGCACCCCCTTCACGTATGTGATATTTACTATTTTTATTGAGGAAGGTGGGCTTCCAAATATTTTCATGAACATTTTCAACATAAAACCCTTATTGTACTGGTAAAAAAGTCTATGTAAGGCATCTTCCAGGTGCGGGTTACTGTGAAATAAATTCATTTTGGGTCTTTGGAGCTGCTAGGTGATATTTTAATGTGAGGAGCTACCAAGGGAAGTGGTATAGTTCAGTAAAAAACTGGAAGAAAAAATAGAGCCATTTCAGAAATAAAAGTTGCACTAAAAGTAGAGAGGAAGTAGACAATATATGAGGTCTGTCTGGAAAGTATCCAGCCATTGTTACTATAACATGCTCATATTACATGGCTGAATATCTTCAGGACAGACCTTGTATTACTAAAAATACATGATCATGAAAAATAAGTTGGAAAAATATGTAAAATAAAATGGAAAGATCCAAATAGATAAAAGTAAACAGAAAAAATATGATACAGAGAAGACAAAGAATATATGCAATAAACGGTGTAACTAAAGGAGAGACTAGAACAATTGGAAATGAAAATATTAAAGACAATGTTACTGCAATAAAAGAAGATCTGCATCTGTTTACCTGAAATTATCTAGGTCTCTCCCTCCTCAAAAAAAATTCATACAGAACTATTACCAGAAAAATATACTGTGATTAAATTAATAAACTCAATGATGAAGAGAGACTTCCATGGGGATACAAGAAAACCAAAGGAAGAAGAAAGAAAGAGAAAATTAAGACACATGCAATGGGACAACGAGGTTGGCCTTAGATGTACATTCAAAGCCACAAGACAAGGGAATTATTTTCTCCTAAATTATTAAGGATTAAAGTTATTAAGGATTAAAATTATTAAGGATTAAAGGTTCCAAGGAAGCAGGAATAGCTTCACATAAGTATAACCAACTGATTTTTGAAAATTGTATTATTTTCTCACAATTCAATGGGGAAAAATAACCCTTTTTTTTTTAAAAAAAAGAATCTTTACCTAAGCTGCTCATCATATACACAAATTAATTCAAAATAGAATTAGATTTAAATATAAAACTTTTAGAAGAAAATATAGAAAAATATCTGTGGGATCGAGGGTTTGGGGAAAATTCCAAATCATAACATTAAAAACATGATCCATTACAGAAAAAAATAGTAAATTAAACTTTATCAAAATTAAATACATTTGCTCTATGAAAGAGACTGTTAAAAGGATGAGAAGACCACCTATAGACTGGAAGAAAATACTTGCAAACCTCATATCCAATAAAGGACTAGTATCTGGAATATATAGAGAACTCTCAAAACTCAGTGGCAAACCCCCAAATAATCCAATATGAAATAGGTAAAAGATAAAAAATGAAATTTACAAAAGAAAATAAATGTTCGACATCATCTGCATTGCAGATCTGTGGGGGAAAGAGTGCTTGTGGCTTTCCATCATCATTTAGGTTATTCTAATAACCATTACCTAGACCAGTGGGCTGGCAGAAGAATCACTGCTCATCTATAATAGAGTGAGGTTGGGAGTAAGTAGGTCAGAGAGAAATGATAAAGAAAAATAATCAGAACCTGTGAAATGGAACTGCTAGAACTGCTAGTAGAAGACAGATGGAAAACTGAATAAAAATTAAAAAGCATCTAAGGGGATGCAAGTACAGTAGCAAAGAGACTTTCTTGCATTATGAAATAATAGTTGTTATACTATATAGTTTTGAGTATATACTGTTGAGATCTCGAACAGTAAATTTAATAAACAAGTACCAGAAATATCTCAAATCACCAAGTAAGATAAAAAGGAGCTAAAAATATCAGGGAGAAGATAAAAACCTTGAAAGACCTAAAGTTCTAACATGTTAATATATGCATTTCAGAAGGAGAGGAAAAAACGAGTAGAGGCAATAATTAAACAGATAATAGAGGAAAATTAATGCTGAAGGAGAAAGATTAGAGTCTTCAGACTGAATATGTTTGGAGTTCCAGGTAAGATTAATTAGAAAAGGCATAGTCTCCAAGGCTCTGTACCTAGAAAAATCTGTGATCTATAAGGAAAAAAATATAAGCTTCCAGGTAAGAAAAAGAAGTTACTTACAAAAGGAACAATAAAATACGACTTCTGTCAGATTCCTCAATTGCAAAATATGAATTTAGAAGTCCATGGAAAAATACCTATGCAGTTGTCCGTTGGTATCTCTGAAAGATTGATGCCAGGAGTCCCCCCCAGGATACCAGAATTTAGGGATGCTGAAACCTCTTATATAAAATGGCATAGCATTTGCATATAAACTATGCATATCCTCTCATACGCTTTAAACGTCCCTAGGTTTATAATATCTAATACAATGTAAATGCTATGTAAATAGTTGTTATACTATATAGTTTCTTATTTGTATTGCTTTTATTGTTGTATTATTATTTTTTATTGTTTTCTTTTTTCTTTTTTTTTTGAACACAATTTTAATCCATGCTTGATTGAATCTGTAGATGAGGAACCCATAGAATCAGAAAGCTGACTGTATATTCCCTGACTGTGTATTCTTTTTTTTAAAAAAAGATTGCAACAAGACTATCCTAAGATTCAAGGAAAGATATTATTTGACAAAAATCTATATTGATGCTTATATCCCTATCTCTCTATTTATTTATCTAGCTATGTAATTTTTGAGGAATTTCAAGAATTCTTGAGAATAATCCACATCTCCCATTCCCTCTCTAAGAAAATATTTGAAATATGCTTCCAACAAACAAACAGAATAGAGATCTCATAAGAAGACAAGTGGCAAACATGGGGCACACAGACATAGACACTAGTTCAGCTGTACTGGTTGCTAAAATATTGAAATACTCTGTACAGCTTGGTACATAGCCCGACCTGATCCACAAACTCTCCCCATACTCCTGACTCTTACCTAGACTCTTCCATATCCCCCAGACCTTCTCACAGTCTAGCAACTGAAGGCTTAATGTCTGGACCTTTAGGAGACCTCCGGGTTTATGAATTTATTGTCATAGAGCTGTATGTAATTCTCCTGCTCTTTCATGCATCATTAGATGTATATTGTTTCCTATTCTTTCTCTCTCTCATCCTTTCTCTCCTCAGATTCAATGTGAATTAATCTATTTTTCTCAGCCTTCTTAAATAAACAGTGCTTGTGTAATGTAACTGGAATTGATTTGTGTGCTTGCCAACAGAGATCCCTAATTGATATGCCCATAATTTCATCACCCAGAGATGAGTCCTGCTGCTCCACTGATTTTCTTGCTTCTACACATAGAGATAGATAAGCATAGATACAGAGAAATAAAAAGTGGACTCACACATTTCCTAATGTGTAGCCTACCTTTTGTATATACTAACAGACATATTTTCAGGTGAATAAATATTAATATACACTATAATTTTACCAACACAATGGTGTAATTTATTTAACTAGTCCTCTATTTTTGAATATTTAATCTACCACTGGTATTTTATTACTGTAAACATAGTAGTGAGCATACTTGCATTAGTCCGTTTGTGCTGCTAATAACAAAACACTTGAGATTGTGTGATTTATAAACAATAGGAATTTATCTTCACACAGTTCTGAAGGCTGGAAAGTCCAAGATCAAGGCACTGGCAGGTTTGGTGTCTGACGAGGGCCTGTTCCTCATAGATGGTACTGTCTAGGTGTCCTCCCATTGCAGAAGGGACAGAGGGGCAAAAAGAGAGACAAATAATGTGTCTCCTCACATGGTGAAAGAGCAAAAGAGCAAAAAGGGCCTATACTAGTTCCCTCCAACCAGGAGTGGGAACCTGTGGCCTTCTGATTTCAAGATTATTCTTTTTTAAGCACCAAAGGAAGCAAGAAAATCTTCATCTTTCTCTGCTGCATTCCTTTTAATAAAAAGATTTGTTCTATAAATTTTGGATTCAGTCAAAAGGCTGCACTTAAGGACCTAGAAGGCCACGTGCAGCCTTAAGGCTGTGGGTTCCCCACCCCAGCCAGGGTGGTGATAGCAGGAGCCCTCAAAATTTAATCACTTACCAAAGGTCCCACCTCTTAACAGCACCACAATGGGAATTAAATTTTAATACATGAATTCTGGAGAGGACACATTCAAACCATAGCAATGTTTATGCTCATTTTAATTTGTTCTCCTAGGGCCATTTCTTACCAATGGAATTTCTGAGTCAACTATATGCATAACTTTAAATTATTTGATATGCATAGCTAAGTTTTCCCCAGAAACCAGATTCCTCAATAGGATACTTCAATTAGCAGTGTCTTAAAGATCAAATTCCTGCATTCCTCTATTCATTAGCAAGCAATTTGGTTAATAATTAGCAATATTTTTTTCTTTTGCCAATTTAATTGGGTAAAAATAGTATCATATTACCTTAATTTGTACTTCTTGTGTTAATAACCTTAAAAAAAGATATTCTGTAGTTTGAGGATAATTATCCATTCCTTCTCCATTGTTTTGAAATATCCATTTTCCATAAACTAAATTCTGATATATATTTTATCTCTTTCTAGATTTGTATTATCCTATAAAGTAGCTACTAGCTAAATGTGGCTGGTTTAATTTTAATTAATTAAAATGAAACAGAATAAAAAATTAAGTTCCCCTGCCACACTTGCCACATTTCAAGTACTCAAAAGCTACATGTGACTAGGAGCCAATATATCAGACTACACAGCTACATATTTTTGCCACTGCAGGAAGTTATATTGGACAGTGCTATTCTTGAATTTTTATCCTATAGCACTTTTTAAAATTAATAGACTTCTATTATACTTTAAAAATTAAAATGTCTATTAATTTAAAGTATTTCGAATAAGGCCTATTTTAATGTCTTTTCTCCGGATTCATTTTGTAGCTTAGTCTGTTAGGTTGGCTGTGAAAAAATGCCATAGACTGTGTGGCTTACAAACAACAGAAAGTTATTTCTTATAGTTCTGGAGGCTAAGAAGTCCATGATGAAGACTCTGGCAGAGCTGGTGTCTAATGAGGGACTGATTCCTGGTTCACGGACAGCTGTCTTTATGCTCTAACCTCACATGGCAGAAGGGCTGAGGGAACTCTCTTGGGCCTCTTTTATAAGGACACTAATCCCTTCCCTGGCTGAAAGACCACACTGACAGACTGGTGGGCACTGGGGGTCATGGGGGGCAAGAATGCTTTGTTCTTATTAGAAGTTCAATAGTGTAATGAATAAATGTGCCTCTGTTTCATGTCCTTGGCCAATTTCCAGAGCACTGAAATAGTGGTTTTGACAGTTTTGTCCAATTCTATTGTTGCTTTTGAGGGAGAAAATATGTTGCCCTCCTCCCTCTGTCATGCTGGAATTACATGATTTTTGTCACGCTGTTCAGCTTTCCTGACAGAGAGGACTCTTGCCTAATTTTTGGAGTTGCTCTGCGTGGGTGCCTCTGTAAACATTATATCCAGACAAGTTGAAAAGGGAAA
Source organism: Avahi laniger (assembly GCA_963575035.1). Lineage (NCBI taxonomy): Eukaryota > Metazoa > Chordata > Mammalia > Primates > Indriidae > Avahi > Avahi laniger. Next base: position 13,803 of record CAUYSK010032362.1, on the reverse strand, counting down.
TGCTTAGTTTACCAGTATTTTATTTTGAAATTTCAGAGATGCAGCAGTACCTTAGGTGGATGGAGGAAGAAATAGGGAAACAGTCAAAGCATTGGCCTTTTCTGGGTGAAAGAGTTCAGTTTTGGCTCTGACTGTGACAGCTGCATGCTAGCTCACACAGGCACCTCACTTAGTTTCCTCGAATGAGATGGTTCCTCATAGTTTCTTTTCCTCATCATGAGGGTTAGAGAAAAGCTACAGTAGGGATTTTATCCCAGAAAGAATTTGTAAAATATTCTTCTGCTGCTGGCTTCTTTACATTATCATGTTTGTATTGCATTATTATGTTTGCATTGAAATGACCTATAATATATTCATGGGAAAATGTGTGGCAAATTGGATTCATCCCAACAACTGAAAGGAATCTCTGTGAAGGATTTTCTCATGTATTTGTGAAGAAAAGACGGATAATCTAAGTTATTGGGAAGCAAACAAAAAGTCTGAAGTATGATACAATAGTAGCCCTGACTTGAATTCTCAGCGGTGGGACAGGAGGACCCAGTGGACCTGGGAAGATCAGATCCTAAGATTAACTCTGGGAATCTTAAGATTGCTCCAGGCTAAAGGCTGCAGATGTTAGGAAATTCTGTGGTATCGCTTCCTCCTTGCTTCTATCAGTGTGGATGAATTTTTTATAAAAAGGGCAGAAATTCCACATCTGGACCCAAAGTTTCCTTCTCATTGCTTCTTCCCAGAGTTCTCCTGCTCTGCCTACTTTCCACCTTAGAATCCCTGACTCAGTTAGACTTTCTGCCGGGAGAGGATCTCCACTCTCTTCCATAGATGCTTCTGACATAATTCCATGAATCTGGGGCAAGTTCAGGCCCACTCCAGTCTGCAATCTCAAAACTGACCACGGAGTTCCTGATGTAGTGCTCTGTGCTCTTGTTTGGAAGGGGAGAATTAGATAAGAGGATTAAGAAAAATCAAGTTTTAGAATCCAGAAGGAAGCTGGTGTTGTGGAGATTGAGTTAAAAGATGGCTTATTGTTTAACTACGAAAGAAGAAATTGGAGGAACATAAAAGTCCATGTTTTGTTGTTGCTGTTATTGTTATTGGTGTTGTTTTAAAGGTGAAAGGGATTGAATTGGGTGTAATGGCTGAAGGAACCCACAGAGAGATGATGTCTGACATTCCAGTCTCCGATTAACCTACCTCATTGAAGCAGCTGAATATCTTTGCCATATTTCGTAGTTCAAATTGGAGCCAAGGCAACACTGCTATCACAAAATTCTCATTTTTTTCTTACCTCCAAACCATAATGACAAAAAAAATATTCATTTCCATTTTAGGCTCTGGACAAATTAAGTAAGTAACATCCACTGATGTAGGAAAAGATGTAAACACTGGCAGGGCCCTCCTTGTCAATGCCAAAAAGAAAAGCTGTGTCTGCCCCCTCGCATTTGAAGAAACACTATTACAAAGGGTAAATTTATTCAGTGACTGCATTTTGTGTTTGTATTTCTGCCTTCTATTGAATCTCTTATTCGGTCCTTTCATAGAATCTTTATCAGCCTCCAATATGTTCACTGTCTCTGCCCCATGGTGAAATTCGCCAACTAAGGTCAGCACCTTGGCCATCTACACTGTTGAAAGCAAATAGCAGCAAATCACTTTAAGTTCATTTGATGATAAATGTACTATTAATAGATCAGAAAGATAAAGGGACTCAAATTGCAAATCCATGTGATTTCATAAGAGTTTATCGTAAGAGAGAGGCTAGTTCAATTTTTAACATGATATATAGAAGCATAATTTTTATGACACAAACATTTGTATACCATACAATTGAGTTGCAGTAACAGGCATCTAGAGGTAATGAGGTGATTTTTCCCATTTTGTGAGTTGAAACTTTAGAGAAAATACTGTCGTCTCTTTGCTGCTACGGCAGCTCAACAAGTTGTGACCCACCCTCACTTCTATAGTGCATGGACTTCTCTGTCCAAGACAGAGTTTCTGGGAAGCCAGAAAACTCACAGCGGGGCACACTTGTTTCCTATAGCAAATTTCATGACTAAAGTAGAGGCTTTCAATTTGGCATGGTCCATGAAGCACCAGTATTGTAAAACATGTTCAATCACACCTTATATTTGAGGAAGAGAAAGTGGGGCTCTGGTCCCTTTACCCCAAATTCAACCAGGGTAGTTTCTCTTTGGTCCTTTGCATATTGCAGATTTCCGACTTAGACTTTAATTTAAAAATGGATTCCACTAATTTTAAAAATGTTTGAAAACTATTGATTTTTGGTTTAATTAGAATTTGAGAAAATGTATTGAAGTGGATGATCACTAGGGGTAGGAAAGCAAAAAAGTAACTGACACATTATCTTGGGCCTGAAGATAACAGTAAGTCACTGACCCAAACGCTTTGCATAGTTGTTGTAAGAACAAATTGTTTTGTGTATGATAACTCTGAAGGGAACCACAGAAAATCTGCTCCAACAAATGGTATTTGGATTCAGACAAGACTGATTTTTACAAGCAATGAAACCCTGGGCCAGTTATTTAACATTACTGATACTCCTTGTCCTAGTTTTAAAAGAGAACCAATAATACCTACTTTACAAGGATGTTGAGGAATAGATGATATAACAGATATGAACAGGTGTTCACAAAAAGAGTAGCTGTTTTGCCTTCGTTTGTTCCTGTTCATCTAGACAATTACCACTTAAAGATCAATTTCTCCTCTGATTGGTTGTTGATAAGTTCAGTTTCCAGGCCACCCTATTTATTCAGTGTCTTAAAGAAAGAAAAAAAATATTTTGAATGCAGTTTTAACTCAGTCATCATGAAAATAAGACCTTATGAATACAGAAGATATGCATGGAGATACCAGCATTTCTAATAAGTTACCTCAGGGCTCCCCCCAGGTTGCCTGGTATGAATGCTCTGGGCTTATCCTAGAGGGAAGAGCTATGCCCAGATTCAGTTTCCACAGTGCACATTCTCCATGTGCACTGCTTGGAGTCCGGCAATTCTTAGCACTGTGCTAAACAATGTGATCTCGGACTGCTTAACACCCAAGTCCAAGGTGCAGGGTTGCTGTCATGCTTTTCCTATGCAAAGGAAAAGCATAGGCCTCTTGACTATAGCACAGTCTCACAGAGCATCCAGCTGTGCCCAAGCCCAAAAACTCCTTTCTACAATATGCTGAGAGAGTGGGCATCATGATACCTGTTAGCCTTCTGCCCAAAGTCCAGACTGGATCTAATGATCTGCACTGTTGCTTGCTCTCAGCACCATGCTCCCAAATTATAGCTGTGACAATAATGCTAAAGACTTTCCTAACTTCAGTGAGCTTCCACTCTTAAAAAGGAGATGTAATAAATACCTTCTCATAGATAAATATGTAGGGCAAATAACAATTGTTCAATCAACACTAGGATTAACTACTAAAATGTTTGTTAGAGGCTTAAACATAATTAAATGCCCCAACTGACATCCCTTTGATTGGAATCAGTGGAATTTAAGTAAAAATATTTAATTTTGTGCTTAATTTTTTGTGTGTGTTATTTAGTTTAAAACTACTTGATGGTTAAATACAAGCACCTGTCATATTTAAAAGAGATAAGTTTAATCTAATCAGATAACATGACTTATAAATGCTTTAGCAAAAATTTATAAATAAGAAAATTAATTTAGATTATTCTTATTGTATCCATTAAACAGTGATCTCAAAGAACACTTACATGTGAGATTGCATGAGTTCAAAGTAAATAGAATTTCCTAATAGTCTATAATTCAGAGATTTAAAATAATGAAAACATGCTTTTACTCTAAACAGTTTAAAATATTCTCAAATTATGATTTTTCCTGAAGATAGCTTCTTTTGCATAAGTCATTTAGTGGAGTAAATGATGGTGGCTTGGCAGTTCGTAATTATGCCATCAATGTACTTTTTTTTTGGGAGATAAGGTCTCACTGTATTGCTTAGGCTAGAGTGCAGTGGCATCATCATTGCTCACTGCAACCTCAAACTCCTGGGCTCAAGCAATCCTCTTGCTTCAGCCTCCCAAGTAGATGTGACTACAGATATGTGCCACCACACTTAGCTAATTTTTCTGTTTTTGGTAGAGAGGTAGAGAGGGTCTCACTATGTTGCCTACACTGGTCTCAAACTCCTGGGCTCAAGTGATCCTCCCATCTCGGCCTCCCAAAGTACTGGGATTACAGGTGTGAGCCACTGCGCCCTGTGCTAATGTACTTTTATTATATTTATTATAATCAATAATACTTATAGTTTTTATATTTATTTATATAATGATTATATTTGCACATTTTGAGGTTTTCCAACAAATACTGAATAGCTACTAAGTTCTAAACACTCTACCAGGCATAGAAACAAAGTGACAAATACGTAACTTCCCCTGACCTCATGAGCTTTCAATTTAGTAGATAAAATAACTACTCATTTACTTAGAATGTGATATGTGTGAATAAAGAATTAATGTGTGCTAAGACAGAATGGCAGAAAGTTCTAACTTATCCAGGAGTGACTATGGGGGCAAGACTCACTTACAATGATGATTTATAGCAGAAGCCTGAAAGATGAAAAGGAGCAATGTACCAGGAGAAAAGGAAGAATCAGTTCACGCTGAATGAAACCTGGGAAGAGCAGGGGCAGAAGCAGCACCAGAAGGGAGAAGTAGGCAGGGATCATGTCATGGGAGGCTTAGGATGGGAAAACAAAAAAGAAAAATGCATAATAACATCAGAAGAGGGCAACCACAGAAACCAGTTTTAAACACAGTATTAAATAGGATGCAGATGTCTGGTAAAGTAAAAGGAATTCCTGGTCTGGGAAATTGCTTGAATAAAGACATGAGAGTAGGGGATCTTCAGAAATTAGCACATTAGAGAGCACAGGGAATCTGGGGCAAGCTGGGGAAAGTTCTGGAGGGGGAGGCAGGAAAGATTGCTAGGACCAGATGAGGACAGGCTGTGTATTCCACATGGAAGAATTTGAATGCAATCCCCATGTCAATGGGGAACCACAGATGATCTCATCTATTTCAGGGAGGCCACTCTATTAATTTGGGTTGGAGGCTGGGAAAAGAGTCAGCAGGTAGAGGCAGTCACGATCCAGAGTGGAAATGATGAAGGCCTATACTGGAGCACAGGCAGTGGGGATAAATGGGTGAAAACCTATCTGAGAGCAATTTGAATGTAGAGAGTCGCCAAAACTCTGTGACTGTTTGTATTTGAAGGAAGGATAAAGTTTTTTTTAGCTTTATTTTATTCTGTTGCCTTTTCTGGGAGATGGTGACACTGCAAAACTAATTTTAAGTTAGCCTCTCTGTACCCCTAAAAGGTCAATCTGGAGTTTAAGAGACAGTTGATTCTCGTTTGCTGCAACACGTCTCCATTTGTGTATTCACAAATACAAAGTTGAAGAAGCATCCTGGAACCCGGTGAAGAGAAGTTGCTGACTCTGTGAATAATTGACTTGGTGTATGCTCCAGACAAGTGAGCACGGAAATTGCAACATTGACCATGGTCAACAGGAAGCAGCACTAGTTGCTGGAAGCTTCCAGCATCATGAGCCTTTGTGATCCCAGATAGGAAGAAATCCCAGCTTATAGCCTATGCATTCCTCTCTGTTCAGCAAGAGACCCCACATTCAGCCAAACCTTCATGTGCTAATCTGTGCAATTTCCTGGCAACGTTTATTGGTTTTCGAACCCCAACTTAAAAGTATACCTACTTGCTGCCACATACTCTCAATATTTCTTATTGTGTAATGCACGACTATACTTATTTAGCTTTTATTTTCTTCTGAGATTAAAAACTACAAGTTTCTGCATTCACTGAAAAGCTGCTTCTACACAAATATCATGAGAGGATACTGCACTTGTCATTTTTCTTTAACTAGAATTAGGCAATTATCTGTCAGAACGTACATACAAACTGAAAGAGATAACAGCTTGAACCCATGCTATGTCAAACAGGGGAGGAATACATTCTTGTTATCAGCTCATGAAACCAATTCTAAAGTTATATTCAAAATCAGTGGCAGTGCCAGTGAGCAGAGAAATAAAGAATGAAGAGTAAGAAAAGACGTGAGAGAAAAGGAACGTGAGAGTTATCTTTAGGCATAGCGGGGAGAACATTCAGAAAGAAAGCGTGATAAGGAGAGACTTATTTTATCATCTTTCACAGTCATGGTAATTATTTGTTTGGTTGTAACTTACTAGAGTGGCTTTTGTGTGGAAGTTCCAGATCTCTTTCATCTATAATTTCTGCTAGCACCATTCACAATTCAATGAATCTGAATAAACAATAAGTGAATGAATGAAAAAAATCAATTAGCAAGCAAAGCAAATGAAACAGGCACAGAACATGAGTACTATAAAACACTTGACTTGAAATTAAAAGTAGAAGCTGGCTTACTTCTGCAGCAAATCCAAAGTCAGGTGCATTAAACTCAGAAAAACCTGTACTGAGCCAGGTCTACTGAGACCAGCACCAAGCAACGCTAGAAATTCAGTCTTACAGTTATCCATTCACGTAGCAGCAAAAAACTAATTGACACTTGGTCGTATCAAGTTTGCTGTGTTGTCCATCTATTGTAAGTTTGTTGCAATGGTGACATTTTAATACTAGAAATTATTGTGAGTAGATTCTTACTATCTCACTAGTTGAGATGGACACAAAAATTAATGCTCACTTACCAATTCTATTCCTTTTGTCTCCTGAAATCTAATCTAGGAACTCAGGGGTAGAGAGAGATATCCAAAACTACCTCCTTAAATGTATATTTCGGAGCCCTCTACCTCTTACTTCTTTCTTTCCAGCCACACCCAATTAGCTAAAAATTCCTATATTCTCATATTTCTGTTTGCTTGCTTTTGTTTTAACTACTGCTTTTGGATTTGTGAACATTTTGATTCGTGATTTGATTAATTTTATATATTTTATATGAATTTTACATATCACTGCCAGTTTAACAAAGTTAACAGAGTTTAACTCTGTTTACGACATGCACCTGCTCAGCATCTGCCGACCACTGCCCACACTGTTTCACAGAACATGGCATTCTCTTTGGCATCTGAGCCTGTCGGCCATGGAGGGATCCTTTCATACTCCCAGATATACTCCCTCTGTGCTTTAAGCAATCCTCTATTCATGAGTCATCTCATGACTTTTCTTTATGTATTATTTTGCTTTCTATTTATTTTATTTTTAACATTTTTTATTATGGTAAAATACAGATAACATATAAAATTAACCATTCTAACCATGTTTTAGTGTACAGTTCAGTGACATTAAGTACCTTTACATTGTTGTACAACCATTACCATCATCCATCCCAAGAAACTTTTTATCTTCTCAAACTGAGACTGTACCCACTAAACAATAGCTCCTGTATTTTAAGTTGTTATTACAGTATAACGCATGCAGAAAGCCTCATATATTTACTGTGGAGAATGGAAGTACACCTGTATAACAAGAACTAAGTAAAGGAATGGGATACTATGATGTTAAAAGCCAAGTTAGTTTATACTTTAAAATAACAAAAACAGCAGAATTGGAATGTTCCTAACACAAATAAATGCTAAATACCTGAGGTGGTGGATACCCCAATTATCCTGATTTGATTAACTCATATTGTATGCCTATATCAAAAGATCACATGCACCCTACAAAGATATACAACTATTTTGAACCCATAATAATTAAAAATAAAAAATTAATAGAAAAGCTCCCTTTTGGTCTTCCTGATAATTAACCTTCCTTTTTTCTGATAAGGTAATCCCTACCCTATAGGAAACCCTTATATTACATATATATATTTAATACATAATATATTCTATTGCATCTGGCTTCTTTTGCTCAACATTATGTTTGTGAGTTTCATTCATGTTTTTGTGTGTATTTGTGAGATATTTATTTTCATTGTTGTCTGTAAGGTACTCTGTTATATGAATAGATATTATGATTTATTGATTCGTGTTAGAGTTGGTAAATTTTGAGCCATTTTCAACTTTCAATTTTAGTTTATTATGAAAAACACTGCTATAAATATTCTTATGCATGTATTAATATTTTGGTGCAAAAGTGCATATATTTTATAATATATATTATATATGTAATATATATATCTATATTTAACCAGAAATAGAATTGTAGAATGAGTTTGGGAGTATTCCCTTCTCCTCAATTTTCTGGAATGGTTTACATAGGATTGGTATCAATTCTTTGAATGCTTGGTAGAATTCAGCTGTGAATGCATCAAGTCCTGGGCTTTTCTTTGGTGGGAGACTTTTTATTGCTGCTTATATGTCATTACTTGTTATTGGTTTATTCAGTTTGGGATTTCCTCCTGTTTCAATCTTTGTAAGTTGTATGCATCTTCGAATTTATCCATTTCTTCTCAGTTTTCCAATTTATTGGCACATAGTTGTTTATAGCAGTCTCCAATGATCCTTTGGATTTTTGCAGTATCAAGCATAATGTCTCATTTTTCATCTCTGATTTTAGTTTTTGGGGTATTCTCTCTTTTGTTCTTAGAACAAAAGTGTGCCAATTTTATTTATCTTTTTGAAAAAACAACTTTTTGTTTCATTGAACTTTTGTATTTTTTGTTTCAATTTCATTTATTTCTGCTCTACTCTTTGTTATTTATTTTCTTTTACTAATTTTGTATTTGATTTGAATTGTTTTTCTAGTTCTTTGGGATGCATTGTTTAGGTTATTTGAAGTTTTATACTTTTTTATGTAGGCATTTATTGCTATAAACTTTCCTCTTATTACTTCTTTTTCTGTATCCCATAGATTTTGATATATTGTGTTTTCATTTTCATTTGTTTTGAGAAATTTTTATTTTAATTCCTTTTTTTTTTTTTTTTGAGACAGAATCTCACTGTGTTGCCCGGGCTAGAGTGCCGTGGCGTCATCCTAGCTCACAGCAACCTCAAACTCCTGGGCTCAAGCAATTCTTCTGCCTCAGCCTCCTGAGTAGCTGGAACTACAGGCATGCGCCACCATGCCCGGCTAATGTTTTCTATATATTTTTAGTTGTGAAATTAATTTCTTTCTATTTTTAGTGGAGACGGGATCTCGCTCTTGCTCAGGCTGGTTTCGAACTCCTAAGCTCAAACAATCCGCCCACCTCGGCCTCTCGGAGTTCTAGGATTACAGGCGTGAGCCACCGCGCCCGGCCTATTTTAATTCTTAATCTCTTCATTGACCCACTGGTCATTCAGGAACATATTGTTTAATTTTCATGTGTTTGTATAGTTTCCAATGTTCCTCTTGTTATTAATTTCTAGTTTTAGTCCACGGTGGTCAGAGAAAATACTAGGTATGATTTCGATTTTTTTCTTTGAAATTTTTAAGACTTGTTTTATGACCTAACATATGGTTTATCCTTTAAAATGATCCATGAATTGAGGAGAAGAACGTGAATCCTGCAGCTGTTGGATGAAATGTTCTATAAATACCTATTAGATCCATTTGAGCAATATTGCAGATTAAGTCCAGGGTTTCTTTGGTGATTTTCTATCTGGATGATCTCTCCAACGCTGAAAGTGAATAGTTGAGGTCTTCAGCGATTATTGTATTGGAGTCTATCTCTCTCTTAACTCTGATAATATTTGCTTTATATATCAGGGTACTTCAGTGTTGGGTGCAAATATATTTAGAATTGTTATATCCTCTTGCTTGACACCTTTATCATTATATTAATATAATGACCTTCTTTGTCTGTTTTTACAGTATTTATCTTGAAATCTATTTTATCTGACAGAAGTGTAGCTACTCCTGCTGTATTCTGGTTTCCATTTGCATAAATATCTTTTTCCGTCCCTTTATCTTCAGTCTATGTGTGTCTCTATAGGTGAAGTGTGTTTCTTGCAGACAACATAGAGCTGGCTCTTGTTTGTTTTATCCATTCAACCACTCTCTGTCTTTTGATTGGAAAGTTTATTCCATTCACATTCAATGTTATTATTGATAGGTAAGGACTTACTACTGCCATGTTCTTATTTGATTTCTGATTCTTTTGTGGTCATCTCTTTCTTTTTTTTCTTTCTTTCTTCCTGTCTTCCTTTGTGAAAAGCAATTTTCTCTGGAAGCATGTTTTAATTTCATGCTTCATATTTTTTGTGTATCTGCTGTAGGTTTTTTGATTTGGGATTACCATGAGGCTTGCAAAGAAAACATTTTGTAACAAATTATTTTAAACATATGACAACTCTGCTTACAAACAAACACATAAACAAGCAAAGAGAAATCTAACAAACATTCTACACTTCAATTCCATCTTCCCTGCTTTTAAAATTTTGTTCTTTCCATTCATATCTTTTCACACTATCTCTTCAAAATGTGCTGTGGTTGTTTTTGATAGGTTTGTCTTTTAGTCTTCCTACTCAAAATATAAGTGGTTTATGCACTGCAATTACAGCAACAGAGTATTCTGGCCTGTCAGATTTTCACTGAAAAGTCTGTTGCCAGATGTATCGGAGGCTCCTTTATGTGTTATTTTTTTCTTTATCCTGGCTTCCCTTAGGACCTTTACCTATGACATTTGGGAGCTTGATTATTAATTACCATGAGGCAGTCTTATTTGGGTTAAATGCACTTGGTGTTGTATGTTCTTCTGTACCTGAATATTAATGTCTTTCTCTAGGTTTGGAAAGTTCTCTGTTATTATTTCTTCGAATAAACTTTCTACCCCAAACTTTCTCTCTACCTCTTCTTTAAGGCCAGTAACTCTTAGATTTGCCTTTTTGAGGCTATTTTCTAGATCTTGTAGGTGTGCTTCATTTTTTTTAATTCTTTTTTTTTTATCTTCTTACTGTGAGTTTTCAAATAGCCTGTCTTCATGCTTACTAATTCTTTCTTCTGCTTGGTCAATTCTACTGTTGAGAGACTCTGAAGCATTTCTAAGTATCTCAGTTTAATTCTTCAGCTCCAGAATTTCTGCTTGGTTATTATTATTTCAATTTCTTTGTTTAATTTCTCTAATACTCTTGTGAATTCCTTCTCTGTGTTGTCTTGAAGTTTATTAAGTTTCTTCAGGACAACTATTTTGAATTCTTTGTCTGAAAGGTCATATATCTCCATCTCTCCAGGATTGGTCACTGGTACCTTATTTATTTTGTTTGGTGAGGTCATGTTTTCTTGGATGTTCTTGATGCTTGTGGATGTTCATCAATGTCTGGGCATTGAGGAGTTAGGTATTTATTTTAATCTTTGTAGTCTTGGCTTGTTTGAACCCATCTTTCTTGAGAGTGCTTTCCAAATATTCAAGGGGCATTGAGTGTTGTAATCTAAGTATTTGATCACTTTAGCCATATTAGCCCTGTGGGTGACTTAAGCCCAGTAATGCTGTAACTCTTGTAGGCTTCCTGTGGTACCACCTTGGTGGACTTAAGTAAGATATGGGAGAATTCCCTGGCTCACCAAGTATATTCTCTCTCTTCCCTCGTTCTTTATGCTGGGCTGCTGGACTTGGGGGAGGGGTGATGTGGGCACTCTCTCAAGGCCACCTCAGCTAGGACTGTGACAGTTCAAACCTGAAGCCAGCCCAGACTCATTCAAAGCCCATGATGGTTGTTGCCTGGCTACCTCTGATATTTATTCAAAGCCCAAGGGCTCTTTAGCTAGCACGTGGCAAATCTTGCCAGGACTGGGTTCCTTCCCTTCAGAGCTGCATGTTTCCTTCTGGCCTAGGTTGGGTCCAGCAGTGCCATTAAGGAACTAAGGCCTGTTTGGTACTTTATTTTACTGTGAGTCTCTTTGGTAATTTATTTTACTGTGGCTGAACTGGTACTCAAGTTTCAAAACAAAGTGCTCTGAACTCTTCCCTTTCCTTTCCCCATATGCAAGAAGATTCCTGTGTCATTCCCCCTTCCCCTATAGTTGGGGAAGGGGGAATGACACAGGCACTGGCTTGGCTGCTACTGCGGATGTCTCACTGGCTCACCTGCATGCCAGGTTCACTGGCTCTGAGCTAGCATAGCCACAGGGATTGCCAGAGGACTGCAGCCTTGTGGGCTGACTGCCTTACAAATTTATTCCATACCACAAGCTGCTTTTTTTCAGATGGTGGTGAAGCTGGATTTGGATTTCTCTAGCTAGGCTGACCTAAATGCTCCCTTCATGGGCACCAGCATTGTTCTGCCATGTGCTGTGTTCCCCTGTGCCAGGTGGACCTGAATTTCAATGCAAAGCCCCACAATCACTTTGCTCTCCCTTCCTGGGCACACAGATTCTTTCTCCATGTAGCTCGCTGGCATGGCACTACTGGAGGTTGGGGGAGGGGTGGTGTAGGCAAAGCAAGATTGTCTTTTCTGCCCTCTGCAGTTCCTCTTTCCTTGATATGATGTTCAAACCAGGTAGTATGATTGCTCTCCTAATTTCCTAATTTCTGCTTCTGGAGTTGCTTGCTTGTGTGGATAGTTGTTGAATTTGGTGTTCATGTGGAGGGAAGATCACTGGAAGTTTCTATTCCACCATGTTGCTCCTTCACTGTCCTGTCTGTTTCTGATGTAAATTTGTCCTCTGGTAATCCCTGTAACAACCTTTACTTTGTACTGATAAAGGTGGGGGGCGGGGAATGAAACTATGGGAGGATTAGGTGATCTTTGGGACATAGAGATCCTCTATGATCTCTCCAGGTAATGTCCTAGGGTTAACACCATAAATGGCACCTGTAAGATCTTTGCTTTTAATATAAACAGGACAAAAAGGAAAAAAAAAAAGAAAAAGAAAAAGACATGTCTGGAATGGAGAACAGAATTGGGGCACTTCTGACTTCTCTGTTAGGTTTACAAAATTTGGGGCAGTTAGCTTTAAGAAGAAGAATACAAAATTTGGCACAGATCCTTTGATGAGTTGTGCATGGGGGGCCCCTGAAGATTAAATGCCATTAGCTCCCCAGTCAATTCCCCTCTACCTGTGTTATTGAGCTTTGACTTATCTCTCCTTTCCTGGCCTAATTCTTTCATTACCTTTCTGCTACTCCCTGTGTCAGCTAAATATACTTTCTTTGCTTGTTCTGTCTCTTCATGAGTCCTCGCCGGCTCCAGTAGCTTTCCAGGCATCATCATCTGAACCACCTGCAATGGCTTTCTGAGGCTTCCGGTGTCTCCAGAGACAATTTAGAAACCTGAATTGTCTTGGGTTTCATTACCACTTTTCATTCACTTCCCCTTCTGCCAATATTTTTTTTCTGTTTTATTTATTTATTTATTTTATGTTCATGCTATTAAAGAACCAGAAAATTTCACAGAATATCAACTAGTTAGTCCCCACTCCCAATTTATTTGATTTTGAAATTATGAATTTTTATATTTTTTAAAATTTATTTTCTTTTTTTTTAATTTCAGCATATTATGGGAGTACAGATGTTTAGGTTACATATGTTGCCCTTGCCTGCCCCTCCCCACCAAAGTCTGAGTTTCAAGTATGTTCATCCTTTGGATAGTGCACACTGCACTCTTTGTGTATGCATATACCCGTCCCCTCCTCCCCACTTCCCCCTGCCTGACATCCAATAGATGTTACTCTTATATGTGTACTTATGTGTTGATCAGTTAATACCAACTTGATGGTGAGTACATGTGGTGCTTGTTTTTCCATTCTTGGGATACTTCACTTAGTAGAATGCGTTCCAGCTCTATCCAGGAGTATACAAGAGGTGCTATATCACCATTGTTTCTTAAAGCTGAATAGTACACCATGGTATACATATACCACATTTTATTAATCCACTCATGTATTGATGGACACTTGGGTTGTTTCCACATCTTTGCAATTG
>CAUYSK010032361.1:0-15686 GCA_963575035.1 Avahi laniger | reverse complement strand
TCAGCCTCCCGAGTAGCTGGGACTACAGGCATGTGCCACCATGCCCGGCTAATTTTTTCTCTATATATATATTTTTAGTTGTCCAGATCATTTCTTTCTATTTTTTGGTAGAGACAGAGTCTCGCTCTTGCTCAGGCTGGTCTCGAACTCCTGACGTTGAGCAATCCACCCGCCTCGGCCTCCCAGAGTGCTAGGATTACAGGTGTGAGCCACTGTTCCCCACCTACCTTCACTTTTCTACTACTTGAGATAATTGTTATTTCATGAAGATATAGATGTCTTTACATACAATTCATTGTTAGCTAACCAAAAAGTATAAACACAGTCCTTGTACCACTAGCTGCCAAGAGTGTACAATTGAGCAGGATCATGCAAATCTGATGACCTCTGAGTTATACTATAAAATTCTTACCAGTTTTTATGTCCGATTTAATTTCATTTTAGTCATTTGCCTCTTAGCTAACAGACATAAAACAGAAAAGTTAACTTGTAAGATACCAAAAAAAGGGATAAGGCATCATAAAGAGCTAATCCAACTGACGGTGATAAAAAGAAGACAACAGGAGAATGAATATAAGATTATCAAACTCTACGAGCCAAAACCCCTCCAAACTCGAGCTCATTTGTCAGATCTGAAATATTTTGTTTTGATCAAACATTGAAGCTTTATATTCCTTCAACAGAATAAATCATATTTGGGGGTTTTCTGTTTCTCTGAGTCAGTTTGCCTAGAACTGTCTGATAAAGATGGTTGGATCAAGGCAATAAGACTACAGGGTTATCAGTTTTACCAAATTTATTTATAAAGCTAATTAACTGATCTGAATAGCTTTTTCCCTCTGTTAAACTGGGACAATAATACCTGTCTTGAAAACCTTACAATGCTAGTTGGCACAAGGATCAAAATGAAACAGTGCAAATGAAAGTACTTCATAAGCTGTTCTATAAATGTAAGGCATTATTATTATTAATCTTTTTAATTTTTTAAACCTTTCATAAAAAGTACAAAATTGGGTATTGTCAGATCTGTCTTTGTCCAACCACTCCTACTTCTTCCTAGCACATTAACTGGTGACTAACTCGTCATAAATATTTTGCAAGTATGACTTCACAGTACCTGCATGTTATACTACCTAACTTTAGCAGACATGACTTTTAGCCTGTGGAGATCTCAACAGAAATCCCTACCTGCTTTATTTGGCTGAGACTAAATGGTGCATCAGAAAAGAAAAAGAGGCCTTGAAATGATCTTGCAGCCTCTCTTGAGGCTAGGATTGGAAGTCATTCTAGTGGCGAATGACCCAATTATTGCCAAAGTATTCATGCTGCTTTTCAAAAAATCTCAGCACTAGGTCATGTGAATATCCAATTGGAAAAAAATATTTATCTTAAACTCTAATTACATCACATACAAAAGTCAGTTCCTGGTGGACTGAAGTTCTAAATGTGAAAGATAAGGTAATATAGCTTTTTAAAGAAAAAGCCAGAATACCTTTATGAGCTTGGAGTAAAGTATTTGTATCCTCTTAAACAAGGCACAAAAACTCTGACCATAAAAGAAAAAATGATAAACTTGTACTAAAAATTTCTGCTCATCAAAAGACAATAAGAGAACAAAATGACAACCCACAAAAGTGGAAGATACGACAACAATGTATCTGACAGAAGACTTATATAAAGATTATATAGAGAATCCCTATGAGTTGATAAAGAAAAATATACAGACTATCCAATAGAAATATGAACAAAAGACCTAAACTTGTATGATGTCATAAAAGAGGATACCCGAATGGCAAATTAACCTGAAAAGATACCTAGGTTCATTAGTCACCGCTTCAACTACTGTCCGCTAAATGATGTGCAGCGCCTCCCGAATCAGTATTCAGTGTCTGTCCACTCCCCGCATGGCTTCTGGCACCTCACTCTCTGCAGCCGTACGTGGGCACCCTCTGTGGCTGCCTCTTGCATCTCTATCATGACGAGGGCCCTCTCCCACCACCCTACCCACACTCACAATAAGGGTGCATGTGTTTGACAAAAACACAAAAATTAAAAAATCCTGACAGAATGGGAAAACTGATTGTAATTATTTATTAAAACTGAATACAGGGGAAGATGTTGGTCAAAAGATATAAAATTTCAGTTAGAAAGAAGGGATAAGCTCAAGAGACCTATTGTACAACATGGTGACTATAATTAATGACAATGTAGTGTATACTTGAAAACTGCTGAGACAGGAGATTTTAAGTGTTCTCAACATCAAAAAATGATAACTATGTGAGGTAATACATATGTCAATTAGCTCAATTTAGCCTTCCACAATGTATATATATTTCAAAACATCATGTTATATACCGTAACTATATACAATTTTTATTTGTCAATTTTAAAAAATAAATAAAATATCTTTTTATTTTTTGTACTTTACCTGGGGATAAAACAGCTTTTTAAAAACAAACAACAAAATCGAACATAGGTGTGTCTACAACCCAGCCATTCCATTCTAACAAAAATGCTTACATGTTCACCAAAAGACAGGTACTAGAATGTCCATAGCTTCAATACCTGTAATAGCTACAAACTAGAAATAATCCACACACCCATTAATAGAATGGATAAATTGGGGTATTTCACACAATGGAATACTATATAGCAATGAGAATGAAGGCTACGTAACTACATGACAATAACAATGGATCTCACAAACACAATGCTGAGCAGCAGAAGCCACACCTAACAGATATGACTACATTCATATAAAAACAGACAGAACTAGATTTCCATGAGAAGCGAGGGGATGGTACGGAAAGGACAAGAAATGGGGGGCGGGCGCAGCTTTTAGAGTCCTAGTAAGGTTCTGCTTCTTGAGCATATATATACTTTTCTATGCATGCTACACTTCAGTAAAAAGTTAAGGACTACTTTTTCTTGCTATTTCACATTACAGTCTGATCTTTCACACAAAAAGCCATTCTCTCCAACCTTGGATAAACACTGAAGTATACTATAAAAGCTAGTAATGAAACTGATTTTAAGCTAATTGCACATTAATCTTTACCCAAGCTCACACCTTCACAGAATTGGAAACCTAATAACAGTCTGGTGGAAGAAATTTGTTCTTTTCTGATTTAAAAAAATTTAAAAGGCATTAGAAAGGAATGATTTTCTTCCCTCCCCTACTTATCATTGTTTTTATTAAGAGCTATACCCAAAGTATATTACCTATAGTATTTCATTTAATCTTCATACTAATTACATGAAAAAAAAATTTTTTTTTTGAGACAGGATCTTTTTCTGTCACCTAGGCTGGCATGTAGCAATGTGATCACTATACCCTCAAACTCCTGGGCTCAAGTGATCCTCTCACCTTGGCCTCCCAAACCACTGAGATTACAGGCCTGTAATACTTTTATTATTTCCATAATTTTGCAGTTAAGGAGATTTAGGTTGAGTACATTGTCTAAAAACAGGCAGTACCTTCATGGTAGAGCCAGGATCTGAATCCCGGTTTGTCTGACTCCCAAGCTCACGTTCTTCACCATTTTATACTGCCTCATTGTCACACTGGCTGCTTTTCAGCATAGAGTGATGATAATCTTCTTTGGCTTTTGTCTTGTCACTTTAGAAGGCCAGATTTGAACAGAACATTTCTCCACACTCCCATTTTATAAAGACCCATAGAGAGATTGGACTATTACAGAATGAAAGCCGTACATTAACAAGCCAAGATAGAGAGCCCATGCCACCAATAGGCCGCTAATAAAAATGTTTGACAGCTTTTAACTACTGGCTAAATAGTAAATTGGGTAGAGGTCTCCAGAGTCGGGTCTCAAATGAGTCAACAATTCAGAGTGAGGGTTTTATTTAGGCCACAGTGGAAGCACTAGGGCTAGATTAAGCAATTTCATCAAAAATGAAGATTAATGAGAAGGTTCTTAATTGTGCCTAGGTATCTGTATTTCTTTAAACCTTCCTCTAGAGTATATTATTTTTTCCAAAAGTTATGCTGACAAGAATTTTTTAATACAGATGCTATTAAAGCTACAATAAAATTTAGGTTGGTAGAAAAAATATGATTGACAGACTACTGATCCTTAAACAGCTTCTGATCTTTAATTACATACTTCTCCATTCAGTAAGTTAGCAGATACTTTCCCAAGTTGCAGATATGGTACCTAAGAGAAATATGGAACAGCTATAAACTGTTTTATTATTCAAAGTTCTACAAAAATAAATATAGAAGAATCTTTTTCATATTAAATAACATAAATATGCTCCGTTTACTTACTGAAAGTGAAAAAAAGTATACCTTTTTTGTAACAGCATCTGTTTATCATATATTGTATATAATATATGCATATGAACATAACATGAAATGAAGATATTGAATATGAATTCATATACAATGAATGAATGAAATTTTCTATATTCAATATGACAAAATTTAAAAAGAGATGGCACATAAATTTTTAGAAATCTTCATGTAAAGAGTATGTTAACATTTCTCAATAAGAAAAGAATATGTTGATTCCTCAAAGGTAACTCAAAGACATATACCAAAAATAAACAATCAATTTAAAAAGGGAAATTAGCCATTTCACTAATCTGACTTCAAAAAGTTTTCAAAATAGGCAAGAGTCCAACATAGAAAGCCATAATGTGATTTTTTTTAGAAGCACAAAACTAAATGATGTTTTTTAAAAGTGATTCAAAAATTTGTAATTTTTGTGTATCATATCATTTATGAGGAAGCTAAAGCATTCCTCTTTTTTTTTTTTTTCTGAGGCAGAGTCTTGCTCTGTCGCCCCACGTGGAGTGCAGTGATGGCATCATAGCTCACAGCAGCCTCAATCTCCCGGGCTCAAGCGATTCTCCTTCCTCAGCCTCCTGAGTAGCTGGGACTACAGGCACATGCCACTACGCCCGGCTAATTTTTCTATTTTTAGTAGAGATGGGGTTTTACTCTTGCTCAGGCTGGTCTTTATCTCCTGAGCTCAAGCAGTCCTCTGGCCACAGCCTTCTCGAGTGCTACGATTATAGGCGTGAGCCACTGCACCTGGCCTTATTCCTCTTTCAATAATGAAATGAATTCTCTCAGAATTGTTATTAGGGAGGTAAGAAAAAACTGTCTTATGAATCATCATGATCTTTTTTTTTTTTATCTTTTTCATGGAACGCTTCACAAATTTGCATGTCATCCTGGCGCAGGGGCCATGCTAATCTTCTCTGTATCGTTCCAATTTTAGTATATGTGCTGCCGAAGCGAGCATCATCATCATCATCTTACCAGTAAATGAAAAAATAAGCCTCAGAAGGGCAAAGGAGCTTGATACAAGTCAAATCACATACTTGAAATCTCATGCTAAAGTGTATTACTCATCTTAAAATCATACAGTATTAGGATTCTTTCAACTTTTCTTTAAATTCAAAATTAATTCAATAAAAATACTTGCTACATAAGACATTTATAACCCAATACTATCATTTTGTATAGTTAATTTCTATCACCTTTGGGAAGGGAAGTCTACATAATATGACTTTTATATTTACTTGGCAGATCTAGCTGTGGGCCATTTTTACATTTATCTGCTTTAATAAGATCTATTTTAGGTTAATTAATCTTCAGAGATACAAATTCCTTAATAAATCAGAGTCAGCAGTACTTTAAAATATTAACCAAAATATCCTAAATCATGTGAAGCAATGCATTAGCAAGACCAAAATAACTTTCTGTTTCTACTTATAGCCTTCAAAGCTTAATCCTCTGCTTCCCCACCTTCCCATATGCCCCTTCTTCTCCATGATATTCCTTTCCTCCACATTCTTCTCCTCTGTCAATGAGAAAATGATCAGACAACATTTACCCTCATCAAATGACTGAAGTTCATTTACACTGTAACTAATCCAAAGAGTACTTGGATGTTAAGCTGGCAATGGTGAAACGGAAGCTTAATCCCCTACTTAAGAAGATTGAGACATCAACAATGAGCATATAGAGAGATCTTCTTTTGGCAGGGTAGAAACAGGAAATCTGAAATCATGCATTATCTAAAGGTAAACCTGATGTAGTCCTTTCATGGTGATTTCTGGGGGTGGCGATGAATGTCTCTGTCACTCTGGCCTCCCTAAGATAGATTGTTAAAATCCAGCTCTCCTTGGCCCTTCCTTTCCTTTTTCTTTTGCCTGTTTAGAACAAGGCTATTGAATACACCTGTTTTAGTACATTCCCCTAACCCTAATTCAAAAAAAAAATATGCATTTAAGACCAATAATATCATCTTAACATAGTATAACACAACTTTTTCTTATTTTCTAGTGCCATATTTGGTATGTGTTCTCATTTAAGTAATGGATTTTTGGTATTACAATCCTACTCCTTAACTTACATATCCAAAGTTCTTTAATATTTCAACTACCTCTGGTAATTAAATTTTGATTTCTTAAAAAGTATTCTCTTAGAATTTAGCCCCTTTATCAACAGAGGTATTATGCTATTAAAATCTAGCATTTTTGTTTGTGGATCCCACAAAAAAATTTGAAAACTATATACCCCCTTGCATATTTTTAAGTTATCTAAAAATTTTCACCATAAGTTCATATAGTTGCAAAAGAATAATGCCTAATATATTATAAACACTGATATTTTAAAAATAAATCTATTATATCCCTCTTAAATTTGATACAAATGAAATTTAAACTCTATAGCACATCTTCTTCGCACGACTAGTACAGCAGTCTCAATAACCTTTCTCCTGTGCACAATGGCAACTCTTAAGGAAAAACCCATTGCACCAGTTGCAGAAGAAGAGGTAACAGTCCCAGGCAATAAGATCACTGTAGTGGGTGTTGGAGAAGATGGTATGGCATGTGTTATCAGCATCCTGGGAAAGTGTCTGGCTGATGAACTTCCTCCTGTGGGTGTTTTGGAAGATAAGCATAAGGGAAAATGATGGATCTGCAGCATGAGAGCTTATTTCTTCAGACACCTAAAATTGTGGCAGATAAAGATTACTCTGCAACCACCAATTCTAAGATTGTGGTGGTAACTGTAGGCAACCATAAGCACGAGGGGGAGGCAGGGCACGGTGGCTCACGCCTGTAATCCTAGCACTCTGGGAGGCCGAGGTGGGTGGATCACTCAAGGTCAGGAGTTCAAGACCAGTCTGAGCAAGAGTGAGACCCCATCTCTACTAAAAAATAGAAAGAAATGATCTGGACAACTAAATACACACACACACACACACACACACACACAAAAATTAGCCGGGCATGGTGATGCATGCCTGTAGTTCCAGTTACTCGGGAGGCTGAGGCAGGAGAATCGCTTGAGCCCAGGAGTTTGAGGTTGCTGTGAGCTAGGCTGACGCCATGGCACTCTAGCCTGGGCAACAGAGCAAGACTCTGTCTCAAAAAAAAAAAAAAAAAAAGGAGAGAGTCATCTCAATGTGATACAGAGAAATATTAACATCTTCAAATTTATTATTCCTCAGATCATCAAATACAGTTCTGATTGCATCATAATTGTGGTTTCCAACCCAGTGACATTCTTACATATGTTACTTGGAAATTAAGTGGATTACCCAAGCACCATGTGATTGGAAGTGGGTGTAATCTGGATGCTGCTAGATTTTGCTATCTTATGGCTGAAAAACATGGCATTCCTATCAGCAGCTGCCATGAATGGAGTTTGGGAGAATATGGTGACTCAAGTGTGGCTATGTGGAATGGAGTGAACATGGCATATGCTTCTCTCCAGGAATCAAATCCAGAAATGGAAACAGACAATATAGTAAAAATCGGAAGGAAGTGCATAAGATGGTAGTTGAAGGCCTATGAAGTCATCAAGCTAAAAGGATATACAGCTGATCTGATTGAATCCATGTCAAAAAATCTATCCAGGATTCATCCGATATCAATAATGGTGAAGGGGATGTATGGCATTGAAAATGAAGTCTTCCTGAGTCTCCCATGTATCCTCAATGCTCAGGGATTAATCAGTGTTATCTACCAGCTAAAGGATGATAAGGTTGCTCAGCTCAAGAAAAGTGCAAATCCCCTGTGGGACATGTAGAAGGACCTAAAAGATCTGTGACTACTGAGTCCTAGGCTACAGACATTTAAAAAGTACAATGTGATTAACCTTGAGCCTTTAGTTTTTATTGATGTACATGGATCACAGTTTGCTTCTATCTTCCTGATGCGAGCCCATATATAAATTTGGGCTCACACGATCAAAGCCCATGCTTGGTTTAATGCTTGCAATATGAGCCCTTGAACAAATAAAATTAACTATTGTAGAGTGCTTCTAAATAAAAAACTAATAAATAAAGAAACTATAGCAAATTTGATAGCCACCACTATTCATTTCAAAACATTGATGAACAAATGGTTCAAAATAGCCAGAAAATTTACATTTCTCATTTTTTTCTTGTTTTTTCTTTTTCAGACCATTGAAGGAAATCATTGTTTTTCTTGAAGAACTTCTCACCACAAATTATTTTTTTTAACTTTTAATTTGAAATATTTATAGATTAAGAGAAAGGTGCTAAGAAATGTACACGTAAGTCCATGCTCTCAGCATTCTTCAACATCAACATCTTGTATACATAACAACTGTACAACATCAAAACCAGGACATTGACAATTGTATAATCTAAAACTTATTTAGATTTCAAAAGATATACATGCAGTCATTTGTGTGTATGTATGTTTAGTTCAATGCCATTTTACCACGTGTAACTTCATGTAACTGCTACCCAATCAAGATACTTAAGCATACCATGACCACCAGACGCCTCCACACTACTTCTTTATCACTATATCCTCCCTCTTGCCACCCTTTCCCTATCTTCTGGCCACTACTCTGTTCTTCACCCCTGTAATTATGTTATTTCACAAATATTATATAACTGGAATCATGCAGTATGTATCCTTTTGAGACTGGCTTTTTACTCAGCATAATTTCCTTGATGTTCATTCAAGTAGTTGCGTGTATCAATAATTTATTCTTTTTTTATTGCTAAGCAGTATTCCACAGCATGGACCTAACCCAGTTTCACCATTTATCTATTAAACAACATCTGGGTTGTTTCCAGTTTTGGACAATTACAAATAATGCTGCTATAAACATTCGTATACAGGTTTGTGTAAATGTAAGTGTTTTTTAGGCAGCTCAGGCTGCTGTAACAAAATATCACAGACAGGGTGGCTGAAACAAGAGATATATATTTTCTCACAGTTCTGGAGTCTGGAAGTCTGAGATCAGGGTTCCAGCATGGTCAAGTTCTGTTGAGAGCTCTCTTCCTGGCTTGCATAAGGCTGCCTTCTCTTGGTGTCTTTACATGGCAGAGAGACAGACAGAGGGGAAGCGAGAGCAAGCACACACAAGAGAGCAAGCTCTCTGGTGTCTCTTCCTACATGAGCAAAAGTCCCATCATGAGGGCCCCACCATCATTACCTCATCTAAACCTAATTACCTCCCAAAGGCCCCACCTCCCAACACCATCGCACTGGGAATTAGGGCTTCAACATATGAATTTGGAGTGGGTGAGGGACACAGTTCAGTCCACAGCAATAAATTTCATTTCTCTGGGTTAAATGTCCAGGAGTTTAATTGATAGTCGCATGTTCAGTTTTTAAAGAAATTGCCAAACTGTTTTCCATGGCTATATCAATGTATGAATACATCAGTGTGTGAATGATCCAGTTTCTCTGCGTCCTTGCCAACATTTGGTATTGTCATAATTTTTAATTTTAGCTATTCTGATGATATGTCATCATGGTTTAATGTGCAATTTTTAGTAACTAATAAACTTAAACATCTTTTCATCTGTGCTTATTTGCCATCCATATATCATCTTTGGTGAAATGTCTATGTATGTTTGTTTCCCATTTTCTAGTAGGATTGTTTTTTAAAATTCAGTTTTGAGAGTTCTTTATACATTCTAAATACTAGTCCTTTGTTAGATATGTGGCTTACAAATATTTTCTCCAAGTCTGTAGCTTGCCTTTTCACCTTCATAACATGGTCTTTTACAGAGCAAATGACTTTAATTTTGATAAGATACAATTTATCAATTTTTCCTTTTATGGATCATGATTTTGGTGTCAAGTTCAAGAATTTTTTGTCTAGTCTTAGGTCCCAAAGATATTCTTCTTTTTTGTCTAGAAGTTTTACAGCTTTATGCTTTCCATTTACGTCCATGACCCATTTTGAGTTAGTATTTATGTGAGGTGTAATATTTAGGTCAAGTGTTTTTTTATTCATTTGTTTGTTTGGTTCGTTTTTTGCCAATGGATATCCAATTACTCCAGCACCATTTATTAAAAAGGCTATCCCTCCTCCATTGAATTGCTTTTGCTCCTTTGTTAAAAATGAATTAGGTATTTTTATGTGGCTCTATTTCTGGGTAATCTATTCTATTCCATTGATCTATGTGTCTTTTCCTCTGCTAGTATCACATTATCTTGACTAATGTAGCCACATAATAAGCTTTAACATTGAGAAAGGTGATTCCTTCCCATAAATTATTTTTAATGTAATATATTTTATGTTTGAAAGTCTTTTATTGACTATTATATTTTTCCTCAACAAAAGTCTATACATTGAAAATAAATTTCTCTTCGTTTTCTGTAATAAGAGACTCTAAATATTAAAACAATTTCTTCTGGTTTGAGTTTTCTTTGTAATTATATTATTACTATCCAATCAATTATAATATAAACATACCGCAAATTTTGATTTTTAAAAACTCTTAAAGAAGGCAAACTCTATTATATGTGCATCTCTTAAAAAGATAGGTGAGATTTTTCTTCTTCAACTAGTTTGCATTTCCATGCAGTGACTATTATTTATTGCCAGAATGAAATAGGACTTAGCTTCAATTCTGTCTCTATTTTTGTTTTTATAACTTTAAGTGGTGAGAAACCTTCTTCATATAAATGAAAAGATGAGCACTGAAGTCTTGTTAGAGCAATTATCTCTCAATTCTTTGAAATCTTTTAAGTTATGTGGCAAATATAACAGTACTCTACCATCAAAAACATACTTTATGATCTGTTAGTTACTTAGCAGACAACTCAATTAGGTCTTCTCTCAATTTTGTTGAGAGCAAAATATTGGAAACTATTTTAATTGCAAAAGAAACTCTTATCCAGTCATTCGTTCCCTGAGATAGCATTACGTAGTCATTCACCATCTTAACACAGACTCTAAATTTTCAGTTGCCCTTTGGCGCCTTGGTGGTTTTACATCCCGGGCAATGGACCTTTGTAAGATCTGAGATGGATGAGCAGCATGTCCTTCTTTTATAAAAGTGGGCGAAGAGAAGTATGCAAGAGAAGGTGGGAAAGCAGAGCCTGCAACTCCATCCCAAGCACATTCTCAGGCAGAGCAGTATTAGGAAAAAGTACATGGGGAAGTCAAGGATCTAGAAATTGATTCCCTTAAACTATCTACATTCCATACTTGAGAAATGCACCCAAGTTTACAGATAAGAGCCAGTGTGCATCCACAGCCCATAGCCTGAACACTAGCACAGGGAGTATGTGGAAGTAAGCAGTAAATACTTTTTGATGAGGAAAAGTGAAATAGCAAAACGACAAGCACCAAAATAGCAACACAATACAGTATATCAAAGGAAGAACTCCAAATGAAAGCTAAGAATCAGAGTGAACCAAACTAAGTTGTTGCTTGAAGCATAATAATTAAGGCTTTTAAATTCACCAACCATTCTGCTATCACAGACTAAAAAGGCTTGTCTATCCCTTCTCTGTCCTAGGGGAATAAATTATCTCATGAGTCTTTCTATTCCACCAAAGTGCTATTTAAAAGCTGATGAAATGTTTAAGCAATTCATTACATTAATGTAAAGATCTTTTATAGGAGAAAAGTGTTATCAAAACCAAAGTATGGATAGCATTATGAGTAAACTGGAAAGGATATTGCTGACTTAAAACCTATATTAGACACAAAACTGATTTAAGGCCCTCATCTCTGAGTTTTATCTATTTTTTTTTTTTACTAAAATAAACTATTGCTATTATACATGATTTTCTGGAAAAAGGTGTCATCTTATCTTTATTCCTCTGAAGTTACTTACTCTAATTCTCTTGCCTTATTTTATTAAATAATTTATTAATTATGTAATGCTTGAACAGCTACGGCAGCTATGAAGAAAAACAGGGTAGGTAAATATTCAGAAAAAGATACTGCAGTTTAAAATTCACATCAGAACTTTTAGTTCAAGATGGTAGACTGAAGATGTATGTTTGCTACTTACAGCTTGCAAAATCACATTCAAATAAGGAAGGCAAAAGAAGCAACAAACCTCAAACAGCAGAAAGAAGGGAAAGGAGGAGATTTGCCAGCGGATAAAAGATCCAACAAACTTTCAATTTCAAAAAGCAAATGGAATTGTGTTGATGGATGAGGCAGACATAGAAAGCCACAGTCCAGAATACTCTACCAGGTAACCTGAAAGGAGCTGAAAGCCAAACTGCTTGTTGGAATGCTAGAAGGAATCTAGAGAGCCATCTACCAGCTGGAACACCTGATGGCTCTGGGCTCCGAGCCAACAGGTACCAGGGAGGGCAGGAGTGAGAAGTGAGGCTGAAGACAGCAGGGATAATTGAGGATCTGTACCTGGAACTGCACTGGTTGGCACCCCCATCCACTTCCCCCACTCCACATAGATCATAGGCAACCTAGCATTAACCATCAAAAAACCAGATAGCTAAAGGAACACACAACCTGGAGAAAGCCAAGGCTTCTAGTGTGGGTACAGTCCTACCAGAGCAAAGTACTCCACTGGCACAAGGGCCCTCAGAGCTCAGCATGGCTCAGCCTAGAGCAAACAGGCCAGCCAATGCATCCTGCCCTACACAGAGGGGTCAGTCAGGTAGACGCTCTTAAAACAGCAGAGGATGGCCAGGCACAGTGGCTCACACCTACAATCCCAACACTCTAGGAGGCCAAGGCAGGAGGATTGCTTCAGGTCAGGAGTTTGAGACCAGCCTGAGCAAGAGCAAGAATCCATCTCTACAAAAAAAAATAGAAAAATTATCTGGGTGTGGTGGCACGCACCTGTAGTCCCAGCTACTCAGGAGGCTGAGGCAGGAGGATTGATTGCATCCAGGAGTTTGAGGTTGAAATAAACTATGATGATGTCACTGCATTCTAGCTGGGACAACAGAGCAAGACTCTGTCTCCAAAAAACACCAAAACAAAACAAAAAACAGCAGAGGAAATCCATACCAGTTATCAAGTCCTCTTTCTAAAATATGAATAGACAACCACAGATCACCAGGACCATGAGGAAATCCAGCACCATGAAAAAGAAGAGCTAAGAAAAACATATAGAAGAAACACCTGAAAAGAATGAAGATAATTAAGAGACATAAGAAAACATTTTTTTAAAAAGTGCTATAATCAAAATATTGAAGGGGATACATATAAAATATGAATAGGAAGCCATGAAAAAGGAACAAGGAACTTGGAAAAACTCTATTACATTAAATTTAAGATTCTTGGAATTTAAAAAGTGGTTAGAGGCCAGGTGAGGTGGCTCATGCCTGTAATCCTAGCACTCTGTGGGGCTGAGGCAGGAGGATTGCTTGAGCTCAGGAGTTTGAGGTTGCAGTGAGCTACAAAGATGCTACTGCACTCAACCCAGGGCAACTCTGTCTCAAAAAAACAAAGTGATTAGAAAAGAAAAGAAAATCAACAGATGATCTGGAAAATAAAAATTGAGATACTCAGAATGAGAGCATATGGATAAAAAGATGGAAATAATAGAGAAACTATAGAAGACATAAATAGTCAATCCAACAGGTACACCATTTGACTAATAAGAAGAAACCGAGAAAAGAGAAGGGAGAAACTATTAAACAAGTAATAGAATTTCCCAGAGCTGAGAACAGAAACACCTAAGTCTTAAGATGCAAAGGGCTCAGTGAGTACCCATGCAACTGATAAAAGACCCACACCTATACATTTCCTCATGGAATTTCAAAACAAAAAGTATAAAACAGAGATCCTGAACAGGAAAAACAGGTCATCCACAAAGGACTGAAAATCCTGAAAATCCAAAGACTAGCTTTTTGTCGGCAACAGGGAGTATCAGAAGACAATGCAGCCACATCTTCAAATTTTCTAAAGAAAATTATTTTCAGCCCAGAATTCTATACCCAGCCTAACTACAAACAAGTCGTAGGGTACAATGAAGACAGTTTCAGACATGAAAGCACTCAGAAAGTTTATTTCCTGATGGCACAGATCAGGACAGGTGGAGACTCAGGATCCTGAGAACAGTGATTCCAACCCAGGAAAAGAGAGGAGGGAAATGCAGACAGCTGTGCAGCAGGCCTGGAAGAGCATCTGGTCACTATGAGAACTGACTGGAGGATGGAAGAGGGAGGTTTTCTGGTTTAAAAAAAAAGGAGGGGGATTTCACCACAGAATATAAAATATAACTAGAGTACAGAAAAAATAAGGTTATGATAAAGGCACATTATGCCAGAAAGAAAAGAAAGGCAATTAGAAATTTCCTGACATTTTTTTTAAAAACAAAGGAAAAGACAAGTAGCATTAAAAAAGATAGATCTTAAATATGAAATAAGTTTATATATACCCTGATTATAAGGAATTGATAGAAGTATAAGAAAAGAAGATCCAGGTGTCATTAATGTTGAAATCTTGAGATCCCAGGGTCATTACCCTGGCCCTGGTGAGAAGAAAATGTAATCCTAACATGCAAATTGGCTCTGCACTAAATAATATTTATAGAATCATATTTTAGAGGGTACTAAAATTAGAAATGTCCTTCATCTTAGGTGAGAACTAGCTCTGATATGTTTGGTCTCAAGACACAGATTTCAGGACCCTAAGAGAAAGACTGGCCAGAAGTGCTGCACTCTCCCTCTATTTTCTATAAACGTAGCACCACATGATACCCAGTTCCTCCCTGCAATGGTCTCCCTAAAGGTGAGAGTCCTTTTCATTATTTGAACTGTCCAGCGCTCCAAAACTAGCTCAGTTTCCTTGGATTTGGGTGACAGACGACAGAAGAAATGTCCGCTTCCTATCCTACAGCTGAACATAATTAGGTAAGTATTCCAAAAGACAAGTACTGTATATTGACTGCTAAGGAGAGAAATTGTGGCCCACAGTAATTTCATATCATAGTTCTGTTACTTCATTAGGGATCACAAAGGCTAGGTTTTAAATTATTATTCTTCAATAGAAATATTAAAAAGCAAGCAAGCATGATTTCTAAATACAAGAGGCTTCTTATAGAGAATTTACAAACGTCACAGGTTCTTTTCCCTGTTGGCAGAAATATGGTCTAGCTTCTGAGAAGGGATAAATCTTTGCAGGAATGTGCTAAATAACAAGGGACAATTGTTGAGGTCTCATCTACCTGCTTCTCATTACAAAGGGAAAATAACCATAAGCTGCAGTAAATATGTCTCAGGTTCATAAGGAAGATCTTCCTTTATAGAAGAATTAACAAATCATAATAATGTAATACTACTTATAGATTTCATCTTTTAGATTCAGCTTAAGAGATCTGGTTGTGTACCAGGACAAAATATAAATATTATCAACTTTGCCAATATAAAATAAAAATGTAGCTGACAGAATGTGGGAAGTAGATGAGAGGG
This sequence comes from Avahi laniger, assembly GCA_963575035.1. Lineage (NCBI taxonomy): Eukaryota > Metazoa > Chordata > Mammalia > Primates > Indriidae > Avahi > Avahi laniger. The sequence continues at coordinate 23 of CAUYSK010032361.1, read as the reverse complement.
AAAAACAGGTAGAAAAAGAAACA
>CAUYSK010032357.1:0-10632 GCA_963575035.1 Avahi laniger | reverse complement strand
ATTTCCCTGATGATTAGAGATGTTGAGCATTTTTTCATATGTTTTTTGGCCATTATTCTGTCTTCTTTTGAAAAGTTTCTGTTCATGTCCTTTGCCCACTTTTTGATAGGGTTGTTTGATTTTTTTCTTGTTGATTTTCCTGAGATTCTGGTTATCAGCCCTTTATCGGATTTGTAGCATGCAAAAATTTTCTCCCATTCTGTAGGTTGTCTGTTTGCTCTTATGACAGTTTCTTTGGCTGTACAGAAGCTTTTTAATTTGATCAGATCTCACTTATTTATTTTGGTTGTTGCTGTGATTGCCTTTGGGGTCTTTTTCATAAATTCTTTGCCTAGGCTAATGTCTAGAAAAGTATTTCCAACATTTTCCTCTAGAATTCTAATAGTTTCACTCATTAGGTTTAAATCTGTTACCCAGTGTGAGTTGATTTTTGTGAGAGGTGAAAGGTGTGGGTCCTGATTCAGTCGTCTACATGTGGCTATTTATTGAATAAGGATTCTTTTCCCCAGTGTATGTTTTTGTCTGGTTTGTCAAAGATTAGATGGCTATATGAGGATGGTTTTATATCTGGATTCTCAGTTCTGTTCCATTGGTCAATGGCTCTGTTTTTGTGCCAGTACCAAGCTGTTTTGATTACTATAGCCTTATAATAAAGTTTGAAGTCTGGTAAATTGATACCTTCCATTTTGTTTTTATTCAGGCAGGCACTTCGTAACAAATACTCCCAGATGTGACCAAGTATGAAGCCACCAAGTGTGCAATAGTCTCCCAGATGGAAGCGACCATGCCAAGGGACTTCCTCTTGCAGGACATTTCATTGTAAGGTGTCCCACCACCTTCAATCTAGTCACAGCTTCCATCCTTCTCCCTTCCTTGTTGCCCAAAGCCAGAAAGGCTTTATTCATAGGTGAAATTGTTAGGTGCTGACATAGCATTTATGAACTAATTTAACTGATAGGTGTAAGGAGGCCCTGCTCTGTGTCAGGCACTGTGTTAGTGGTGTATAACTGCAGTCCCAGTGCCCCCCCATGGAAAAATTATCTTCCATGAAATTTAAGGACGGGGGAGGGGTAAGGGAGGGGGGCACACAGCAGGGGCTGAGTGGCCCATGAGTGAGTGTATTTACAGCCACTCCCCATCGCTGGCATCATTGTCTAAGCTCTGCCTGTGCCCCTTCCCTTGGCCATAGAAAAATTGTCTTCCATGAAACTGGTACCTGGTGCCAAAAAGGTTGGGGACTGCTGGTGCATAAGGCAGACAGGATGTGCAAGAGGAACTATTCTGACACTTGTTTCAAAATACCAAGGAAGATTTTATTCAAGACTATTACAACAGGGGCGAGAGATTGAACTCAACTCCAAATATAACAGGGACAGATGGGGGTTTATAGCTGATGAGCCGGGTGAGGGAGTGGATGGAAATTATTAAGCAGAGCTTGACTGGATATCAAGGGTGGGGGTACGGGTTCTCAGTAAACTGGCTCAGCAGGGTTCTATGCTGAAGCTGGATTTGGCAGGCCAGGGCAAGGCCTAGTTGAAAAGAGGGCCCAGAGGAGGCCAACTAAAGTTTGGTCAAGGAAGGGGTTCTTTTCAGGGGTCCTTGACCTCGTAGAGGTGTGAGCTGATGGGATGCATATGGTGGTTCTGGCACCACCTTGAAATCCCTGTGGCAACTTCGTCAATTGTGCCCTGACACCACGTCCTGGGGTTCTTGCTGGGGGGCGTTTTCTTTATCTCCACCCTCTCCACCTCCTCCTCATCGGGTATCAGCCTCCTGGGGAGCCCTGCACTTCTCATTCATAGCTCCTGGTAGTGAGGGGGGACAGAGAGGGTTGATTATTTAAAAAAATGACAGCATAAATGCCATCTGTGGATTGTCCCTCACCTAACCCACTTCTCACTGAAAAGTCTTCAAAGGTGCCCTGTCATTTCACCAGTCCCCGGAGGGCAAGTTGTACCTTTTCTTGGATCGGGAAGGCTTTAGCATCATCCTCGCTTGGTTTTCCGTGGACCTTCAGAAGGAGCTTTCGACACTCATCGCTTGACAGTTGCTGACTTAGTCCCCAGACACTCCAGATGTCCAGAAAGAACACCTGCATGTTTCTTCCCAAGGCTGTTAGCATCTGTCCCTGCCCCATCTGCTGCAGGAAGCCCAACGGTGCCCATGGCAGGGTAGGAAAGAGTAAGTTCCAGCCAGCTGTCCCTCAGTGCCAGTCCAGAGACGCCACACTTTACACACCCCTCTGGCACCTCTTCTGCACAAGGGTGCTCAAGGTCCCACTGGGGAGCCTCCGTTATCTGGGCCAGGAAGGTGTGCACTGTTAGCTGTTCACACCTCAGGTAGAAAGAGTCACTTACAGTGACCAGGAGGAAAGCCATCCTGAGGGAGTAGGAGGTCTGGGTGCGGCACAGTTGGGACAGTCCTGGCGTGTGCACGCACACACACAGACACACACACACACCCCTAGGCCCGGCTGTAGGTGAGACAGACGAGTCCCGCGTTACTCGTCCCGTTCTGTACCCAGTACTGTGCTTGGTGTGCCATCAGGAGGGGAGGAACACATGGTCACGGCCCTCGCAGGGCTCACTGTCTACGTGAAAGTGGGACAGATGGAGGGCAGACAGGGGCAGCTTGGCGGGGTCGGGTGGGCAGGATGCCTCGCAGAGAGCTGTGGGAGGGGACAGTTTTCCTGGGGGCGGGGCAAGAGGAGTTCCGCCTCCGAACGGAGCATTTACGCTCCCAGTGCTTGCCAGGGTGGACATGCAAGTGGGAAGGGCACCCCGGTGGAGGAACGGCGTGAGCGAAGGCGTGGCGCTGTGGTTCACCGTGGGGACGGTAATAGCTGTTTGGAGTGGGGAGACGTGTGGGTGGGAAGGGCTGAGATGAGAGACGTAGGTGAAGGGGCACAGGGCCTTGACTCCGCCCAGGAATTCAGCCTTGATCGCTCGGGAAGCCGGCGGCTCCTGAAGCCTGGTTCTGGATTCTGTCCCACGGGCGCGAACTGGCTCATCTCGAGGCCTCTGTCCCCTCTCCCCGCTGCCAGCGCAGGGCCACCGACTTCTTTTCTAGAGCCCGCATGCTTCCCAGACGCTGGCCGGAGCTGCGTCCGGTAGGGAAGGCGAATGGGCCCTCAGCTGCCCACCCAGCCGTGGGGACAGAGAAAGGACGCTGAAGGAATGAAGCTGTTTCTCCTTAAGGCTCTTTCTGATGGCCGGCCCACTGCCCAGCTCTGTTCCTGTCACTACTCGGAGAGCAAAGAGCTGCTGCGGATACCTGAATTGCACCTCTAACCCTGGTCTGCCCCCACGCCCAGATTTCTCTGTGGCACCCCCAAGCCATGTCTTTCTGACGTGGGGGCCGTGCGGTTCCTCAGGTGGTGGGATGGTGCGGGCAAGACGGGGCTGTGGCCTGGAGTCCAGGTTCCTTGGCCTGTCCCTCGGCCTCTCCGCCTGCCCTTGATATTTATGACGCAGTTTCCACGATCCGTTCAATGCCCGCAGAACAGCGGTAGGCGAACATCAGCGGGAGTGGGTGCTTGGGAAGCTGTGTGGTGCTGGCCACAGCACGAGGGAATGCCAGCTTGCTTTCCCACAGTGTCCCCTCTGCCTCGACTTCTATCCCGTGTCATAGCAGGAATAGTATCTGGAGTACTGATTCTCAAGCTGGGGTGATTTTTCCCCCCGGAACATTTGGTAGTGTCTGCAGACATTTGTGGTTGCTAAAACCCGGGGGTTGGTGCTATTAACATATAGTAGGTAGAGGCCAGAGATGCTGCTAAATATCCTACCATGCACAGGACAGCCCCCTCCCCGCCCCCAAAAGGAACTATCCAGTCCAAAATGTCAGCAGTGTTGAGGTTGAGAAACCTTGACCTAGAGCACACTTGGGTATCTTCATGGAGGCTCGTACAAAGTTCTTTCAATGGGCTTCTGAGCAGTCCCTCTAGTGCCTGTTATTGCTTTTCCTTGGAATGGTCCTTCAATCCCAGTTCCCCTGGCAAACTCCTACATGTCCTCTAAAACCCATCTCAGGTATCATCTTTTCCTGGGAAGGCATTCCTGGCCTCTCGGAACCCTGAGCATGAGAGTTAATTACGTCCTTCTCTGTCCTACTTCTCTACCTGCATATATGTTGACTGCTGCTGCTTTGAAGCTACCAGTAATTCATTTCTATGTGTATCGCCCATCTTCTCTTTGAGGAGAGGGATCCTTAGGTCCCACGTCCTTGGGAGAACAGCCCAGGGGCTCGCCACATTCAGTAACCATTTAAAAAAAATTAAAAGGATGAATGCAATTCTTTCTAAATTGGGTTATGCAAATCTCATTTTCTTTTTCTCGAGACAGGGTCTTGCTCTGTTGCCTAGGCTGGAGTGCAGTGGCGTGATCATAGTCACTGAAGCCTTGAACTCCTGGGCTCGAGCAATCCTCTTGCCTCAGCCTCTTGAATAGCTTAGGACTACAGGTGTGTGCCAGCATGCCCAGCTAATGCTTTAAAAAATTTTTTTGTAGAGACAGGATCTTGATATGTTGTCCAGGCTGGCCCTGAACTCCTGTCCTTAAGCCATCCTCCTGCCTCAGCCTCCCAAAGTGTTGAGATTACAGGCGTGAGCCACAGTGCCCAGCCACATCTCAGCTTTCTAAACAGTTGCTCTTTCCTGGGTTTCCAGCTCCAAAGCCCTGACACAATACTCAATAAACATTTGTTAAATTGAATTGATAACGAGAAAGAGAGAGGGTTTTACAAAATGGAAGGGATCAGCAAATGGAAAAATCCCTGGAGAGCACTGAGGATTTTCATTACTTGTCAAGGATTTGATATGTGGGTCTTTTTGTTTTGGTTTTGTGACTTTTTTTTTGTCTGATAAAAAAACTGTAGCTTTGGAAGGGTGTGTGTGTGTGTGTGTGTGTGTGTGTGTGTGTGTGTGTGTTAGTGTGTGTGGTCTGAAATGGTAAAGGCTGCTGAGTGGCCCCTTCTTAGAAATGAATAATTTCTCTTTTTTCATGCCAAGCAGGTGCAGAGAAAGTGTTTACCCTGAAGAAATGAGCAATCCTAAATATAGGTTTGCTTAATGAGGGATGAATCTTGCTAAGAAGGCTAAGTTTTAGATTGCGTATTCCCGAAGCCCCAGCACCCCTCCACGAGGGCTCTGTAGGAATTGTGGGGCTTTTGGGGAGAAGAAGAATGATTTTCATGCGTCTTAACTATTTATAAGCCACAGCTGACGCAGGCTTTGCTTCCACACCCATTTCTCTGACAGAACTCGATTGACATGAGCTTGACACAGGGGGATGATGCCGGTGAAACGGGCGGGTTCACAGTCATTCTTTCTAAAGTTCGAAGCCATGTGCAGGTGGGGTGGAGCAAGCTCTGTTTCCGTGAAAGAGAAAGCCTCAGCAAGACAAGAAAAGGTTAAGAAAAAAAAGCTGAAAATGCTTCCTTTGGTACAAATAATGGGTGGTTTGGTGGCATCGAGAATCTACAATGTTGGCCGGGCGTGGTGGCTCACGCCTGTAATCCCAGCACTCTGGGAGGCCGAGTCAGAAGGATTGCTCGAGGTCAGGAGTTTGAGACCAGCCTGAGCAAGAGCGAGACCCCGTCTCTACTAAAAATAGAAAGAAATTAATTGGACAGCTAAAAATATATATAGAAAAAGTTAGCCAGGCGTGGTGGCGCATGCTTATAGTCCCAGCTACCCGAGAGGCTGAGGCAGGAGGATTGCTTGAGCCCAGGAGTTTGAGGTTGCTGTGAGCTAGGCTGACACCACGGCACTCTAGCCTGGGTGACAGAGTGAGACTCTGTCTCAAAAAAAAAAAAAAATCTGCAGTGTTAAGCTGTCCTGTGAAGCTACTCGTGCAGCTGTGATGCAGCTGGGAAGACATCGCTCATTGGGTTAAAAAATGGACAAAGCAGGCCATGCCGAGGCAGTTTTTAAATTCCGATGTAGCTGGTCTGCCCTGGAAGCAGGTGCTCTCAGGGACCAACTTCTCAAAGGAGGAGCTCAAGCCCCAGAGCTAAAGGGTACGAGGGGTCAACTACCAGTGACGCTGGGTGCACTTACCGGCTGGGCCTAACTCTGTGGGCATCTTTATTAGGTTGTTACTGTTTTTATTAGTGCTCTAGTTACAACGACTCCTAGGTTTTGAGAGATCAGTTTGCGCTGGATTCTGTTTCCTCATAAACTCTGTTTTTAAAAAAATTTTTAGTGTGCAGTTTTGCAGAACCCATGGTGTTTAAGGAGCACATTATGGCAATAGTGCTGGTGTCTGCATGCCTCCTAGAGTTATCTAGTCTAGCCGCTCCTCATGGGAGTCCAAGCGCCTAACATACATTATCTAATTTATTCTGCATGACAGCCCTGAAAGGGAGTATTGGATCTGCACGCTACACAGGTGAGGGACCTGGGGAGGGTGTTGGGGCACTCAGCCCGGGTGGCTCCGGAAGCAAATGGCCCAGGCTGTCACTACCCCTCAGGCTGGCTCGGATTGGAAGGCCGAGGTGCTGGCACAACTTAGTTCAAATGGACTCAGCTAAGGTCAGCTCCGTGCTATTCAGTGCGTGCCCATGATGTGCCCCTGCGTGGGACCAGGGCCGTGCTGGGGCAGGCTCCTACCAGCTCCTAAGAGCTGATTATTAAATGTTCAGGACTTTTGCAAGCCAGCTGTTCAACTCAGTCATTATTAAAAATTAAATTATATAAACTTCAATTACATAAACTATATTTTAAAAAGGTAATAAATACTCAAAGCTCATCACTTCCTAGTTATTTTACTTCATTTGACTATTATGTGTGCTCTGAAGGTTACTTACATCTATTGTGACTGTGGTTGTAGAAATCCTGTGCGTGCTACTGCACATCTCTCCCCATTTTGTGTTCTGAGACGTCACGTTGGCAGCTTGGTGTAAAGGGGAGTATTTACACCAAGGAAATTGGCAAACATGCAACTCAGGGCTTTCTCTCCCCTTTCTAGAGAGCCGGTTTGTAAAGCTTTATCAGCACCCCACTGCCTAGAGCTGTGGGGAGTGTGGAGGAGGAGATGGCACAGTGGGAGAGGGAACCCTGAGGGCCCAGCCCTGGCAGAATGACCCTGAGAGCAGCCTTCCAGGGCAGGTGAGAGGGCACCACTTTCAGTAAACAACGTTAAAAAAGAGATGAAAAATATTTTCATGGGTATTTTTCCAGAGTGGATGATACAAACCCCTGTCTTTCTATACAGGATACACCAGCAGCAGTGTGACCCTCTCTCCTCACCCAGGGACATCGTCATGGACCCCTGTGGTGAGCAGTGTCTAGTGGGAGGGTTTCTGAGGTTTGGGAGCTCCAAGAGGGCACTGCTGCGCCCCCAGGGCTGGGCACGGCGCCTCACATGTCGCAGGCACTTAAGGAACATTTGCTGGAAGAAGACATCATGTTGGCTATTTTGTCCCCTTAGAAAATGGTTCTGTGAGGCTGTGTGTGTGGTTGTTGGTGAGGGCTGGGCTACAATGAGGGTGGCAGGAGTGAAAAAGTGGGTGCATTTAAGAACAATTTACAGAGCAATGCAGCCAGGTAGACAGGACTGAGATGATGGGTTAGATATGAAGGTGAAAAAGTGGAATATGAGCATTAATTTCATATTTTTAATTATAAAAATTTCAGACATACGGTAATGACACTGGTGTAATGAAATCCATCACCTAGACTTGACAGTCATTAACATTTTACTGTATTTGCCTCATCTGCTTTATTGACAGATTTAGAGTAAATTACGATCATCATGATGTTTCAACCCTAAATACAGTAGTCCTCCTTGTCCTTATCTGCGGGGCATGTGTTCCCAGACTCCCAGTGATACCTGAAGCCGAGGATAGTATGGAACGCTACATACACTCTGTTTTCCTACACGGTAAGGGTGGGGGGTGTCTGCAGCCTGGAGATGCCGGACAAAGGGAGGATTCATGCCCCCGGGCAGGACAGAGCAGGATGAGGTGAGATTTTATCACACTGCCTGAATGGCATGCAATTTAAAACTTATGAATTGTTTATTTCTGGAATTTTCCATTAAATATTTTCAGACCACAGTTGGCTGCAGGTAACTGAAACCACAGAACGAGAAACCGTGGATGGGCGGTGGTGGGGGTGCTGTAATTAAGCCCACATCTCTAACAGATTCTCTGATGTCACCCACACCAGTTCATAGTGACATTTTCCCAGTTATCCCCAAGACATGTTTTACAGACTTTGTTCAAACCGGGATCCAATCAAGGACTTCACACTGCCCAGGGTTTTTGTAAAGGGCCAGATGTAACTATATTAGGCTCTGCTGGTCAAGAGACAAAACTGAAAGAGCCTAAAGATTTTTACATTTTACCCTTGAAAATCTAAAAATCATATCTGGCTCTCAGACTACACAGAAACAGGTGGTGGGTGGTCGTGGCTCCCCAAGCCCTGTCTTGCTGACCTCTGCCCCTTTCTTAACTCGTCCCCTTCCTGTCTGGCTTCCCCTACTCCTAGCAGGTCTCCCCAGGGGCATGCCTCAATAACCCATTTGCTCAGAGATCCTCCCCAGTCTGCTTCCGAGAAACCTGATCCACGAGAGCGCCTGGTGCTGTGGGACTATTGAGCTGGAGCTTGGTGGGGGGCAACTGGTGGGGAGCAGGGCTGAGACCCCTTCCGAGTCCCAGGGAGACATGGGAGATGGATCCTGCTTGTCCCTGGCTCCGTGGAGAGAGGGTAGGACAGGCTTGGCTGGCCAGGACCTCTGTCTGCCGCATGAGCCGGAGGTGTGTCACCAGAGGGATGTGGAGGGGGGCCTTTTATCTAGAGTGGCATGAGACCAGGGGAGGACTGCAGCCTCCCTGGGCAGGCATGCAAGGGGCGCTGTTCTCTCTCCCACCCCAACCCCAGAGAGACAAGCACCGGGAAGGGGAGGGGGAGGTTGGCACTTCAGCCTTGCCCCCAGCTTCCCCAGCTCTAAGGCCCATGAGCCTGGCCTATGCTGGGTGGGCAGGGAGTGCTTTGAATCGAAAATGAGATTGAAGTTCTAAAATGAACAGGACTGAGCTTTAAAAACCAGGAATAGATTGCTTTAATTAACTGAAAATGACCACAAAGTTATGGAATCCAGCTTCAATGTCATTAAGGGAATGGGGGCTCGTTCACGCATGAGCCCAGCTGGTGGCAGGTACTGGGGAAACGAAAGCTTCCTGTTCACACCCTGATGTGCTGGGATTCCTCGCTAAGCCTGTTGCAAAAGCGCTGGGAAGCCTCTCTCCGTAGCTTCAGAATGCGCCTGCCACGGGGACTGCGTCGGAGCCTTCGAACCATTGACCCGACACAGAGCAGAGCTAATCAGATGAGAGCTTCCTTAGGGTTGCCAGATAAACTACAGGACACTCAGTTACATCTGAATTTCAGATAAACAAAAGATAATTTTTCAATACAAATACGTTCCATGCTCGAATGCAACTGGGCGGCTTGTATTTTTATTTGCTAAATCTGGCAACCCCGAGCCTCACATACCTCAGAGCGTCTGAGAAGGTCCACTTTGTTCCTCGGGTAACTGGCCAACGGGGTGAGGATGGAATACTGTGAGTCAGGTGACTGAACAGGAGACTGGAGAAGGTGTATTCCAGGAGGGAATTCAAGTGACAACTAAATACCACTCACTGAGAATTTACCACGTGCTAGGCTCTGGGCCTGCTGCTCTGCTAGTTCTAGCCACCTCTAAGGGGCAGGCAGTAATAACACTCTCCGCATTGTGCAGCTAAGAAAGCTGAGGCTCAGGGCATCAGCAACAGCACCGCATCTGAGGACGGAGCCGGCTCCGTCTGTTCTCGAAGCCTGTGCTGCCCTCCTGGGGACGCTGCCTCCCACCCATGGAAGATCCAGGGCCCAGCTCTGTGCCAGCAGGAGGCCCAGCTGGGACATATGAGATGTGCTTCTGCAGGGAGAAAACATCCAGGGGTTGAGAGCAGGGAAGGCCAGAGGCACTGCCTCCCCCAAACCTCAGTTCACGTCAGCATCACTGGGGACACCCGTTCAGAGCCAGGCGGTGTGGAGGGCTGGGAATGGGGGAATGTATCTCTGCCCCCCAGGGGTTGCAGTGAGTGGGGTGAGGAGGGCAGGGGTGACGAGGGGTGTCAGGCAGTGAACAGGATGATTAATGCTATCCCCGGAAGGTGTAGAAAAACCGCCCTCCAAACTGAGATGGTGCCAAGAGACCACAGAAATGACCCAGACCCCAACCCAGCTTGGTGAGTTAGATCAGTTTATTGGAGGTGACTTACAGAGGACTGTCGTTCCCAGTCAATACAGGAATCCTCCCAGCACTAACTCCTGGGCAGTGGCAGGAGTTCTCTGGAGAACAAGATCCGCACTGTCTGCCTGTTGAGGAGGCTTAAATTTCTTTCCAGCAAGTGACGCAGTGCTGCATTGCTGTGTGTTCACGTGCGGTACAGGTTAAGCATGCGCAGTACTCATTAGGTGGGGACTTCAGTACTGCAGTTGACTGAAGGGGACTAGGGCAACTAAGGCAGCCTAAAACAGTTCACACTGGTCTATGCGAAAGCAGCTACTTAACAATATCCCTTGTGCTTTGTGCTTCTTTCGGTCTTTTTTGTTTTGATCTATATCTCCAAATTCAAAAGAAACCT
>CAUYSK010032355.1:0-11578 GCA_963575035.1 Avahi laniger | reverse complement strand
AGTTTCAATGTCACTTTAATAAATGTAGTTTTAGGCCGGGTGCGGGGGCTCACACCTATAATCCTAGCACTCTGGGAGGCTGAGACAAGCGGATCGTTTGAGCTCAGGAGTTCGAGACCAGCCTTAGCAATATCGAGACCCCGTCTCTACTGAAAAAATAGAAAGAAATTAGCCGAGCAATTAAAAATAGAAAAAATTAGCCTGGCGTGGTGGTGAGCACCTGTAGTCCCAGCTACTTGGGAGGCTGAGGCAGGAGGATTGCTTGAGCCCAGGAGTTTGAGGTTGCTGTGAGCTAGGCTGACGCCACGGCACTCTAGCCCAGGCAACAGAGCAAGACTCTGTCTCAAAAAATAAAAAAATAAAAAATAAACGTAGTTTTGAAGGCATGAGAGTAGAAAAGTCAAGAATGGAGAGAGAAGTATCTCCCCAATCCCCTGCTTTACATTTTGAGCCTCCTTCTTCCTTTTTCATTCCGAAGTATTGCCTTTGCCCACTATGGGTTCTCAATATTGTCTTCAGAGATGTGGACCAGGAATTGGGGAATTGTTTTTTGGGTTTTTTTGATTTGTTTTTTTTTTTGGCTTGAGCTTTTTTTTTTTTCCTCCACAGCTCTGTGAGTTTGTGCAGAAGGATGAGTTGAAACCAGCAGTGACCCAACTGCTATGGGAGCGGGCCACCGAGAAGGTCCCCTGCTCTCCTCTGGAGCGCTGTTCCTCTGTCATGCTTCTTGGCATGATGGCACGGTGGGTGAGGCTGAGGTCAGACAGGCAGTAGGATGGGAGAGGAAAGGAAGGTTCAGAGAAGGTTCCTTTTCCTTCAGTAGTAATGAAGCCCAGCCGAGCTCTGCTGGACCACTTAAATGGGAAAGAAAATAGTAAAAGTACCAGCCCCCCGCCTAGTAAAAATGGTGGGATTCAGTAGAAGAGGGACTCGGGGCTGGCCCCATGTCAGAGCCTCACCATAGTGTTCCAAGGCTCTGGACGCCCTATATTGGGTGCTGGTACCTACCCCACTGGCATCATCCCCCACACGAGGTCCTGTCCATGCCTGACATAACTCTGTGGCTTCCTTCCCCTAGAGGAAAACCAGAGATTGTGGGAAGCAACTTAGACACACTGGTGAGCATAGGGCTGGATGAGAAGTTTCCACAGGACTATAGGCTGGCCCAACAGGTGTGCCATGCCATTGCCAACATCTCTGACAGGAGAAAGGTATGTAGAGCTGGCATATCCAAACTAAGGAGAGTGGAGATCCTCTTGTTCACCCCATACAGACACCCATATTTTCTGTTCTTCTTCTCCACAGCCTTCTCTGGGCAAACGTCACCCTCCCTTCCGGCTGCCTCAGGAACACAGGTTATTTGAGCGGCTACGGGAGATGATCACAAAAGGTAAACTATCAAGAAGGGGGTTGGAGGCTAGGCGTAGTGGCTCACACCTGTAATCCCAACACTTTGGGAGGCCAAGGCAGGAGGATCACTTGAGGCCAGGAGTTCAAGACCAACCTGAGCAAGAGCAAGACCCTATCTTCATAGAAAATAGAAAAATTAGCCAAGTGTTGTCCGCACACCTGTAGTCCCAGCTACTTAGGAAGCTGAGGCAGGAGGATCGCTCGAGCCCAGGAGTCGGAGGTTGCATTGAGCCTTGGGCAGAATTGAGACCTTTGTCTGCAGCGAACTACTTCTCTGTTCTCCTGTGCAGGCTTTGTCCACCCAGACCCACTCTGGATCCCGTTCAAAGAAGTGGCAGTGACCCTCATTTACCAACTGGCAGAGGGTCCCGAGGTGCTGTGTGCCCAGATATTGCATAGCTGTGCAAAGCAGGCCCTGGAGAAGCTGGAGGAGAAGAGCGCCTCCCAAGAGGACCCAAGTGAGTGGGCGGGGGGTTGATGAGGCAGCCAGCTTCTGCTGTTTTCTCCACAGGGCCAGAAGCCGCTGCCACCGCCACTTTCTACAGCAGCCTGTCAGCATACACTGTCTCGTTTTTGTCCAAGTTGAAGTTGGGCCACTTAGCATTGCCATCCCCGACCCCCATGTCTTACTTATTCATTAGTTTGAATAGCACATGAGCAAAGGGAAGGGATTCAGGTTTGACAGGACTCGATTGTATCTCTTCTCCCTGCTTCTCTGTCCCCGTCCTCCAGAGGAGACCCCCCTTATGCTCCCCACTTTCCTGTTGATGAACCTGCTGTCCCTGGCTGGGGATGTGGCTCTGCAGCAGCTGGTACATCTGGAACAGGCAGTGAGTGGAGAGCTCTGTCGGCGCCGAGTCCTTCAGGAAGAACAGGAGCATAAGACCAAAGATCCAAAGGGGAAGGTAAATGGAGCACCTGGGTGATTGGGATCTTGTCCTAAATATTTCCTAGATGTGTTTCATGATCTCAGCTCAGAACATTTCCTTCTGGGGATCTCTGCTTCTCTGCTATTAAATGAAGTGAGGATCTCTGCCTTTTCGTTGCTGCTACCCTGGGAAAGATTAATGTGAACACAGATGGACCAGTCTGTCCGTGATCACCCAGGCATGAAAGTTTTAGGTAAATACAGGGTATAGAGTTAGAGACTTCAACATAAAATACAGGCTGTCTCTGAGGCAAAGTTTGTTGGAACATGAATGCACACACCCTTTTTTCGATCAGCCTGTCTTTACTTGCCTGGCACCTGATGGGATCTTGTATTCTCTCCACTAGAGGCAGTGATGTCTTGCAGACAAATCAGACATAGAGCCTTGCAGCAGTGGGGTGAAGTCTGATCTTCTCTGTGACCTTGAACCACTGTCTGGCATGATCCATCTGTTTACTATACATAGGAAATTATGTCTTCTATGAGGAAGAGGTAGAAACATGCTTCGGCAACTTAAAAGCAATAGGGTCCTAGTTCCTTTCCTGTTTAGTTCAGGAATCCTTTCTCTTTACAGACACATTTGACAATTCCGTGAATGGCTTCGTGGAATTTGCTTTTCCTCACATCACTCTTGCAAAATGAAGTATAGGCTGGAATCAAAAATGTTGTCTCTGCTCACCCATGATCCCTGGCTTCATTGCCTTTAGAATACAAGCTCTGAGACCACCATGGAGGAGGAGCTGGGGCTGGTTGGGGCGACTGCTGATGACACAGAGGCAGAACTGATCCGTGGCATCTGTGAGATGGAACTATTGGATGGTAAGAAAAATGGCTGCACTCAGCAGTTTCTCCTCAAGTGAGATAACCTATCCCAAACCTGAAGTTATTCTTCCAACAGGTAAACAGACACTTGCTGCCTTTGTTCCACTTTTGCTTAAAGTCTGTAACAACCCCGGCCTCTACAGCAACCCAGACCTATCTGCAGCTGCTTCACTTGCCCTGGGCAAGTTCTGCATGATCAGGTAGGCCCTGGGGCTGGTCCCACCTTCTCAGGGAGGATGGGGTGATATGTTTCCCTGATGGCCCTCTCCTTGCCCCTAGTGCCACCTTCTGTGACTCCCAGCTCCGTCTTCTGTTCACCATGCTAGAAAAGTCTTCACTCCCCATTGTTCGGTCTAACCTCATGGTTGCTACTGGGGATCTGGCCATCCGCTTCCCAAACCTAGTGGACCCCTGGACACCTCATCTCTATGCTCGGTAAGAGATCCTCACAGTGCGGCAGCGGTCCCTGAGAGCTCTGGAGTCTGGTGCGTCAGTGTGAGAATCACTGAGACTCTGTTCCCCCAGTCTTCAGTGTTACCTTGAACATCTCCTTCAACTTGACCTGTATAGGCCCCCTAGCTCAGTATGACCCTAAAGGGAGTGAAGCTTCTGACTGGAAGCTTTGCCTCTTTCCCCAACTCCAGCTTTCAACTCTAGACAGCTTTCTCACTGCCTCTAGAATGGTGTATGTGGGGTAACGGATTCCTGCTGAGGCCTTTTCTGCCAGTGTTTGGGTATAGCCCAGAGGTTTTGGTCCCAATGACTTAAGACTGTATTCCTAGCCTCCGGGACCCAGCTCAGCAAGTGAGGAAAACAGCAGGGCTGGTGATGACCCACCTGATCCTCAAGGACATGGTGAAGGTGAAGGGGCAAGTGAGCGAGATGGCGGTGCTGCTCATTGACCCTGAGCCTCAGATTGCTGCCCTGGCCAAGAACTTCTTCAATGAGCTTTCCCACAAGGTGAGAGGCACAGAGGTGGAGACGCGGCTGAGGGCTTGCTGCAGAGGCAGTATGTAGGTCACCTCATCTCTCTCTCTGTCTTACAGGGCAACGCAATCTATAATCTCCTTCCAGATATCATCAGCCGCCTGTCAGACCCTGAGGCGGGAGTGGAGGAAGTGCCTTTCCACATCATCATGCGGTATAGTTCCCTGGGCCTTGGGGCACATTTTTCACATAGCACGGGCTCAGGAATCAGACAAGCCTGTATTTGAATTCCAGCTCTGCTGCTTTTTTAGCTGTGTAGCCTTCAGTGATAACCTCTTCGTGCATATTGCCTCTCTTATAAAATGAGGCTAATAATGTGTGCTCCTTAGTTCTTGAGAATATTAAATAAGTTTTCTAATGTGGTGGTAGGCACACAGTAGTGTTCACTAAATAGCAGCTGCTGTTAGTTTCTATTCACGGTGAAAATTCCTAGGGAGAGGGGCTTTTCTCATGTATGGGAGAGGGCAAGGGGGTGGTGAGGCAGGCAGGGGCTATGGCAGAGAACTTCAGAGAATCCGGTGCCAGGGGACGGTCCAGAGTTGGTCTTAGTGGATGACTAAGCTGGCCTTGGGCCATGGCACATCTTCATCTCCCCTTCCTGCAGGCAGCTCCTCTCCTACATCACCAAGGACAAGCAGACAGAGAGCTTGGTGGAAAAGCTGTGTCAGCGGTTTCGCACAGCCCGGTACTCTGCCTTCCCTGAGAGCCTTTGTCTTTGTGCTCAGAGGGGCCCTGCAGGGGAAAGAGCCTGTCCCTCTGCGTTCCCCTCCCTGCCCACCCCCCGCATGATCCTTCACCTCCTGGACCTCGCTGCTCCTCACGAAGCCTTTCCCATCCGCAGAACTGAGCGGCAACACCGGGACCTGGCCTACTGCGTGTCACAGCTGCCCCTTACAGAGCGAGGCCTGCGCAGAATGCTTGACAGTTTTGACTGCTTTGGAGATAAACTGTCAGACGAGTCCGTCTTCAGTGCTTTTTTGTCGGTTGTAGGCAAACTGCGGCGTGGGGCCAAGCCTGAGGGCAAGGTGAGCCGTGCAGGGACTTTTGGGCCCCTGCGGGGTTTCAAGGCGGGTTGCTGCATCTGCT
The DNA here is from genome assembly GCA_963575035.1 of Avahi laniger. Classification (NCBI taxonomy): domain Eukaryota; kingdom Metazoa; phylum Chordata; class Mammalia; order Primates; family Indriidae; genus Avahi; species Avahi laniger. The sequence goes on along the minus strand of CAUYSK010032355.1, from coordinate 6,345 downwards.
CTGCCTCAGAAGCAGTGTTCTGAGGCTCTTGTAGTCACGTTAGTGTCTTGCCTTATCCCCAGCTTGATTGCAACCAACTTGCTAGAGTGACCCCAGACCAGATTTTCTGTCTCCGATTCTTCTTTTGTTTTTTTTTTTTTCTATTTTACAGCAGTTTTAAGTTCAAAGCAAAATTGAGCAGAAAGTACAGAGATTTCCCATATACCCCCACGTGCCCCCACATGCAGCCTTCCCCACCCTCGACATGCCGCACCAGCGTGGTACATTGGTTACCGTCGTCGAAGCTACGCTGGCACATCATCTCCCTGAGTCCATAGTTTCCGTCAGGGCTCGCTATATAATGACATGTACCCACCACTGTGGTATCATACAGAATAGTCTCATTGCCCTAAAGATCCCTGTGCTCCACCCGTTCATCCCTCCCTCCCCGCAACCCCTGGCAACCACTGATCTTTTTACTGTGTCCATAGCTTTGCCTTTGCCAGACTGTCATGTAGTTAGTTATACGGCATGTAGGCTTTTCACATTGGCTTCTGCCACTTACTATTATGCACTTAAGGTTCCTCCATGTCTCTCATGGCCCTGTTTCTTTTTAATCATAGAAAAAGCTATGTTCCAGGCCTGCTCTTGATCTTTGTTCCCTCCAGGCTATAATAGATGAATTTGAGCAGAAGCTGCGGGCCTTTCACACCAGAGGGTTGGACGGAATAGAGGAGCTTGAGATTGGCCAAGGAGGTAGCCAGAGAGCCCCATCAGCCAGGAAACAATCCACTGGTATGTGAAGCAGCCGCGTGCAGGCCAGACCAGGCCTCCCCTCAAGCAGTGGTTACCTTCTTTTTTTAAAAAATCATGTCTCCCTGCCTTTCTAGTCTCTAGGTACCAGCCTCTGGCTTCTGCAGTCTCAGACAATGATTTTGTCACACCTGAGCCCCGCCGGGCTACCCGTCGGCATCCAAACACCCAGCAGCGAGTTTCCAAAAAGAAACTCAAAGTTGTCTTCTCAAGTGATGAGTCCAGTGAGGAAGGTATGATGCCCCTTCCTGGCCCTGGCCCAGAAGGAACATAGCTGGGGTGAGGAAGGCTGGTTTCTACAGAGTCCTGCTATGGGGGGCCCCACTGCCCCATGGTGTCTTCCTGTGCAGTTTGGATTTTACTTCTGCAGTGTGGTTGGGGTTGTCCCATTTGTTCTCTAACATTACTTTTCACCATCTTTGTGACCCAGCTTTTTCTTACCTTCCAATTGTTTGAATAGAGCTTTCAGCGGAGATGACAGAAGATGAGACACCCAAGAAAACAACCCCCATCCGCAGAGCATCCACCCGCAGGCACAGATCCTAGCAAGTCTTCTTGCCTCTTCCCATCCCTCCTGTGCAGGGTATCTTGTTGGATGCCTTGAATTCCAATTCCGTTCCCCTTGTAAAATATTTATTTGCCTATGTATTTTTTTAATACATAAATGATCTTTAAAATGCAGGGCATTTCTCTTAAACTAGCATAACTGAACTTCATTCCACTGCTTTCACTTTGGAATATATGTTTGCCAATCTCCTTGTTTTCTAGTAATAAATGCTTTTATAGACTTTTAGACATTTTTCCTAAGCTTGTCTTTGTTTCACCTTTCACATTAGCACAGATTCACTCAGCAAATGGAGGGTTATCAGCCCAGAGGGTGAGTCCAGTAGCACAGATGAGCCCCCTGCTCCCCACGGCCCCCACGGCCCCTGCCTGCACAGGTGACAAGATGCCTGGCTGGAGAATTGCAGTGTCTGGGCTCCATCAGTGCTGCTTAGCTGGGGGCCGTTCTGCCTGCCAGAGGACATTTGACAATGCCTAGAGACTTTGTTGTTGTCACAGTCTGGTAGGGGAAAGGCTGCTACCAGCCTCCAGTGGGCAAAGACCAGGGATCCTACAGTGCACAGGACAGCCCCCCAACAAAGAGTTCTTCCGCCCAAAATGTCAATAGAGCCTGCCCCAGACCCACAGTTGCTTTCCTCTGTGTTCCCTAGTCCGTCTCCAAAGACTGGCAACTGCACTGCCCGGTGGGAGGTCAGGTCTTGCTCCCCTCTGGCTCTGTAGGAGACAAGGTCTGTCTACCAGGCAGTCCTCACCACGTTACAGGTCTGCAGGCGGTTGAGCCCCGCGGGTGCAGCCCGTGTGGCTGGTGGTCTGCCCCCTGAAGCCTGTGTACCCCTTAGCTCCCCAAGTCTTGTCTGCTGAGTCACGGGGAGCAGGAGGCGGTGAGGCTGCCGTCATGACCACACTGGTGTCTCTGCTGTCATGACAACGGCAGACTGCGTCAGTAGTGCTCCCTGGCACTGAGCTCCCTCTTTTGTTTTGGGGGGTGGGTGGAGAGGACAGCAATGAAAAATGACAAGTATGAAGCAACAGGGAAGACGGTACCTCGGAGTGACACTTAAGAGCATGGAGGGCTCTTAAGGGCCTCTGCTGTGAAAGGTTAACGGTCCATTCCGGTTTGGGTGCACTTTTGCAGGAACAGATGAGTGTCTCCTCAGAGACGGGGGGCCGCCACTCCCCCAGGCTCCAGTGCTGCGCTTCCCGCCCCTCGCACCGTGGAGCCCTCTAGCCCTGCTCTTGGTGACCCTGAAAAGCCTGGGCACCAACCATGCCAATGGCTGCCAGATGTGGACACAGCCTTGGCTCTGGGGCCCCAAGGAGGGAGGGCAATCCCAGAAAGACTGGATGGGGGCTGGAGTCAGGATGCAGGACAGTGTGCTCGGTGCCTTTTACGCAAAGATTAACACCAAGCCGGCTAAACTTAGCCCCAGGCTTTTAGCTAGAAGGGCAGGGGGCTGGTGTCAGGTTATGCTGGGCCAGCAAAGAGGCCCCAGGATCCCCCTCCCCTGCACCTGCTGATGGGCAAAGGCCACCCCGCCCCGCCCCCTTCAAACCCTCATTCCTCTCAAGTGCTGGGCACCCAGCCCTTCCTCTATCCTTAGCTCACAAGCCAAACCTGGCCCAGCGCAGGCTCTACTCCACTAGGAGGGGATGGATCCCCTCCTCTACCTCCCGAGTGTGGGAAGGAGCGAGGACCTGTGCCCACCGTGTGCCCAAGACCTCTTCTCCCCCTTTTTGCCCCTTCTGGACTCACCCTATCCTCAATCTCCCCTGGGCACGGCCAGTGAAGGGGAGTCCCTGGCTCCGGGGCTTGCCTGCTCATCTCAGGATGGGGAGGGACTTCCTCCCTGGGCTGCAGGGGATGAAAGGGACACTGTCTTCTACCTCAGGTTCCGAGGAGCGACTGTGGGAGGCCTCTGGGCCCCCGCCGGCCCAGCCCCCAACAGCGATCCGATCACTTCTGTGGGGCTTCAGCCCAGGGGACAGCAGCTGGGCCTGGTTTGCCCCAAACGACCCGATGGCCGGGCTGCAGGACATCGTGACCTTCGGTGCAGAAACCTCCCCCTCAAGCCTCCTTCCTCTCCAGGCCCCCACTGCCCGGTGCCCGGCCCAGGCCCCCGTTCCCAGAGAGGGAGGGGGGGGTAAGGGGCTGGGAACGGCCCCTCCTGGGCCTTTGCCAGCGCTTTTCCTCTGTCTCTACCGAAGAGCCTCGAGGAGAAGTTCCTCAACTTTCCCGCCTCTCAGCCTCTGAAAGAAAAGGGGCGGGGGACTGGCCGGGTGCAGCTGCGAGCCGTCCTGAATTGGCTCTGGCTCCAATTCCCCATCCTACCAGCTCCCAAAGTCCTCCTGTTTCATCCGTGCAGCAAATTTAACGTCCCTGGCTCCCGGATGTCCTAAGTTGTCACCAGGGTCCCCTGTCTGGGAGTCCTGGAGTCCTGGAGTCCCGACTCTCCTGCGTGCCCACAGTCCCGTCCTGAGAACCATCCCCGATCACCTTCCCATCAGGCCAATCTCTGTCCCCTCCCCTCTCCGTCCCGAGCCCACGCGCTTGCTGCGTGCACTGTTGAACTAGGCGGGTGCGCAAAAAAAAAAAGCAGGGCCCGGCTACTCGCGGGTTTACGGGTGCACGTAGCTCAGGCCTCGCGCCCTTGGGCTGGGACTGGGTGAGCCACGCGGGAGGCGGGGCCCCGCGTCCCCGGCCCCCGCCACCCCCGTTCCTATAAATGGAGCCGGCAGCCTCCTCCAGCGCTCTCTGGTCCTCCCGTTCGACAGACAGCCGCATCTTCTCGCGCAGCGCCAGGTGCACACGGGCGACGAGCAGGCGCGGGGCTCGCGGGCGGCCCGCAGGGCGAGGGGCGAGGGGCGTGCGCGGCGGCAGCGTGTGGCTGCTCTGCGGCACGGCCAGATGCGGGCTGGCCCGCCGGCCCCGCATCGCAGGGGCGGGAGGAGGACGTGAGGCGGCGCGGTGCGGGAATGGAGGCCGGGGGGAGGGGAGGGGGGCCGTGGGCTCCGCCTGGCTCCGGCGGCCGAGCCTCGCGGCGGGTGGGGTGGGCCGCTTGGATGCTCACTGTCCTCTTTCCGCAGCACCGTCTCCGAGACACCATGGTGAAAGTGAAGGCCGGAATAAACGGGTGAGTTTGGGGGTGCAGGGTGGGGCCCTGGGCTGCGGCCGCCCCGCATTGCGTCTGCAGGCCTTGCCGGCCCGAGTCTTTGCAGCCGGGTGGGGAGGTATGGGGTGAGGGGCTGTACCCCCCGCCAAGGAGAAGGCAAGGTCAGCGCCCAGAGCTGGCGGAGGTTCTCGCCTCAAAAGGCCTCGTGTCCCCTACCCCTGGCTGTTGCGCCTTAGGTAGCTCCGCCCATGCGGCACAGGCTGCTTGGAGCTTTCCACTGAACCCGCGGTGGAGAAACGACGCAGCCCCCATTCTCCTTTCTTCCCTTTGGCGCTCTCCGGGGTCACGTGCCAGGAGAGGCGCCCCTCCCCCACGGCCCCTGCCCGCGGGGTGCAGTGCGCAGCCTGCGGCACCGGCCCGGGCGCGCAGCGGTGGCGCGGCCGCCATGTTGCAACCGGGAAGGAAATGAATGAAGCCCGTTAGGAAATCTTCCCGAACTCTGCAGTCTTCCTCCTGCCTCAGTAGGGCGGGGTTTCCTTTATCCCGTAAACCAGGTGAAGCAAGGCTTTACCGGTTCTTGCTCGCAGCGGGGCTGGCCCTCAGAACCCGCCCTCGAGCCGCAAGCGTGATTTCCCTTCATCTAGGGCGATGTATCCTAGGTAGTGCTCTGACGGATCCAACAAGTGCGTTTATGGAGGTCCTCTTGTGCCCCTCCCTCCCAGAGTGTGGTAGCGGTGGCTTCGTGCCAAGCCAGGGGAGCTGAGTCACGGGTAGTTAGAAAATTTCCACCACAAAATGGCCCCTGTGGCAGCAGCCCCTCCTGCGCCGCCGCACCTCGCGGCTCCGGCCCACGCACGCCTAGGGCTGCCCTGACCCTCGAGGCCAGGCGTAAAGGTCACTGGCAGGATTGGGTGTCTGTGAACCTCGGGAAGCCTGCCCTGCTCCCAGCTCCATCCTTCAGAAACCAGATCCCCGCTGCCCTGCTCCCGGGTTAAATATAGCCGCTGACCTTTCTGTCCTGGGGCCTGGGCTGCAGGGCCCACCCCCTCCCCCACTTACACCACGCTGCGACCCTCCAGGTTTCTGGAAAAGAGCTGGGAAGCACAGGAAGTGTAGCACATCGGAGTCGTGGGACGATGGGGTGGAAAACAGACTTTCTCCATCCCGCGCCTGCTGCAGAAGGAGCTGGCGCAGGGGTGGGCTTCCCCGGTGGGGTTCATTTCTGACCCTTGCTCCTGCCCTTTGAGCTTGGAGACTCTGAGTGTACAGGTCTTTCCTCCCTAGAGGGCGTAGCTTGAAGCTGGGCCAAGGCAGCAGCAATCATTCCCAGGGCACAGATAGTGGAGTGACAAGTCCACGTGCCAAGCTGGTGCCCAGACTGTGGGTGGCAGCACCCCACGCCGCCACTTCTCCTTGAAGAACTTGACGGCTGGGTGTTGGGCAGGACCGGAGCCTTCACGTGCGGCTGTGCAGTGCAGCCGGGCCAGCCTGGCAGGGTTGTTCGGGGAAGATAAAACTAAACCTCTTGGGACTTCTGGGACGGGAAATACCGTGCCCTCCCTCTTAGGGGGAGCGGGCCTGGTGGAGCCTTCCCCTCCTTGCCTCACGCCTTCTCGCCTCTTGTCCGTCAGCTTTGGCCGTATTGGGCGCCTGGTCACCAGGGCTGCTTTTAATTCTGGCAAAGTGGACATTGTCGCCATCAATGACCCCTTCATTGACCTCAACTACATGGTCTACATGTTCCAGTACGACTCCACCCACGGCAAGTTCCACGGCACAGTCAAGGCGGAGAACGGGAAGCTTGTCATCAACGGCCATCCCATAACCATCTTCCAGGAGCGGGATCCCACCAAAATCAAATGGGGTGAAGCGGGCGCTG
>CAUYSK010032354.1:0-10096 GCA_963575035.1 Avahi laniger | reverse complement strand
AGACTGGGGGAAGGGCACTTCCTGGGGCTACCTGGTGTCTCAGCTCAGGAAGTGGCTACCTTTATTATTCCACCCCTTCAAGGGCAGGGTTGTCTAGTTGGTAAGAAGTACACAATTCAGGGCTGCTAGACAAGCCTTGCCTAAGTCCCCTGAGGGACCCAGACCAGCAAGCAGCCCATCCCGCTATTCCTCCCCTATAGATGTGGGGTCAGTCCCTTTGGTATGCAATATCAGTGGTCTGATCGCAGTCAAGGGTCATCCACTGTCCCTACAGGGTCACAGTTCAGAGAACAGCTTCCCTTGTTCCTCCTCACTACCAATGGTGGAGAACTGATTCTTTGGAAGGAGGCATCGATTACTGAGTCACAGCGAAAAGAAGACTGCAGGACTCAGCTGGGAAAACAACCTCCTTCACTCTCTACTCATCCCTTCCCATTGTGGAGTCTGTCCGTTTGGCTGGCAGCTCCAGCTACCAAGTCACAGCAAAGAGGTGACCACATGTCTCAACTTGAAGAGCGGCCCCCTTGGTCACTAGACACTCTTAGGCATGCGTGTTGTCTCTTTGGTGCAAAATAGCCCAGCTGTGGAGATTCAACAATCAGGCTGCTGCGGTCGTGTGTTTCAGATATACACACACACACATACACACTCACAAAGAGGAAAAAGGAAGAAGAAAAGAAAGAGAAGGAAAGAAAGAAAAAAAAGTATATATATATATATATATACACATACATATATATACAAAAAGTAAAAAATAAAAATTAAGAGAAATATGTACATAGAAAAAAATAAAAAAAATAAAAAATAAATTAAAAAAAAGCGACCCCTTTACTCCACCTAGAGGTGGAGGCAGGCCCTTTGGCACAATGCGTGGGGAGGGGGGGTAAAGTTGCCTAGGAGCGGGGGTGGTTATGTCGTCCCGGATCACAGCTCTACAAGCTGTCTCCTTCAGTTCACCGTCTCCTTGGTGCACAGCGCTGGCGGCTTCATGGAACAGGGCCGCCAGACACCGCCTGGAAACTTGGCAAAAATATCGATCTTTCTCCCTTTCCCGCCTTTTGGAGGTGGGGCTCAAGTCACCTGCTGGGACAGACTGTCCGCAGATTCGGAAGAAAAAGTGGCTTCTTGCGTTACTCTCCTCCTCCTAGGGCGCGACCAGCTCTTCCACGGAGGCAGCGGTGATGACTCAGACCATTGCCTGGGTAACAAGCCCAGGCAGCTCTAGGCTTTGGGCTCCCCAAATGGCGGCTGCCCACTCACTGCGACTCAGTGCTGGAGCCGGAGTCTGCCGCTGCCGTCTCCCGTCTCCCGGAGCTGCCTCCCAGAGCCGCCTGCCCAGCCCGTCTCCCCCCCAACACACGGAGACTCTGGACAGATCCGCGGGAGGACTCTGTGCTCTGTCCTTCCCAGCACCCGCCAAACTTTCAGTGATTTCCACTTGCAGAACCTCTTTTATGGTGTTCCCCTCCCCCGATCTGGTCCCGGCGGTCTCCTGTGGCAAGAAGCCTATCTCCAAACTCTCCCCTGTGGGCTTGGGCAGCATTAGATCTGGGAAGCACCCTCTGAGATCAGTGCCTCCCCACTGATGCTGACCCAACACGGTGCACCGGTGAATTCAAAATGGTCCCCGCTCCTCTTCACTCCCCTCCGCTTGTTGGTCAGTGCTACCACTTCGCACTGACTTCCGGTACTTGCCTGCCTGCATGGGAGTGGGGTTTGGTAGAGGAAGAGTCACCTTCCTGTGGGTCAGATCTCACTGCCCAGGCCAGCCCGCCAATGGGCACCGCCGTCCCACGCTGCACTCCCCACTGTTTGTCCCGCACTCTCTGGTATTTGCAGCCATTTCTCCAGTTCACCTTTTTTTTCCGCAGCGCTGCTTGTCCCTTGTTGCTTCTCTGTAGATTCACAAAGCTGCTCTTGTGGGAGAGCTCCCACTCGCGTGTGGCTGTCCACATTCTTCACCTCCCACTCTGGGAGCAGAGAGCCAGGAGGTCACCTCTAATCCGCCATTTTCCAAAACCCTCTCTGATTATAAATTTTTGATTATAAATTTTCCTGTGTTATTGACATTTGAGATATTTTCAATGACTATATAATACTCCCTAAATATAAAGCTTAATTTATTGTACCATTTCCCTATTTTTGAACATTTATATTGTTTCTATTTCTTTTTTTTAGAATAAAATTCTAGATGTGGGATTACTGGGTCAATGATTCAACTGCTTTAAACTTTCTCATGTTGTGATTTGCTTTTCAGAAAGCTTGTACCAATTTACATTAACACCAGCAGTGTATTAGAATGCCTGTAGAGATATTTTCTGAATCAAAATTGAATCATACAATTTGACAAGCACTAACATATTACAGAATCAAAAATTAAAATTATTTAAAGACCATTCCAAAAAATTTAGGACATGATTTTAAAAATCAATAAAGAAATTACTATTTTCCTTTCCACAATAGCCAAAATACTACTACATTGGGTTAATTTTTTTGTTGCATCAATTCATAAAATCTAGAGCCAAAATGGAATTTAGAATCCATGTGTCCAACCCCTTAATTTTATAGTCTGATTAACTAATACCCAAAGAGATAAAGTGAAGAGTCCAAGTCACATATTTGTGCCCATGACTTAGAGCCAGTGCATTTTGTTTTTTAAACAATTTAATATGAAAAAACACAAATAATATGTGAATATACCTCCATAAAAATTCAAAAATTACAGATATATATAAATATGAATATATAGATATACAGAAATAAACATACAGCTTTATAATATATACAAATATGTAAATATATTTAAAATACAAATATATACACAGATATAATACATAAATTTATGATAACATATTATATATTTAAATGTGAATATATAGATAATATAGACATATATTACATATAAATGCCCCATCCCTCATCCTCAATTCCATTCTACTTCTCAGAGGTAACTGCTACTTCAAAGTTTTGGTGGGGATACTTCCAGATATTTTCCAAATTCTTAAACAATAAGTTAAAATTTTTGTGGTAGTATATCTTAAATTTATTTTTTCTGTTCTTTTTTTTCACTTAATATGTTCTGGACATCTTTTCATATCGGCACATAGAGACCTACTTGTCTTTTTAACAGCTAGCTAGTAACATAATATGAACGTTATCATAATTTATTTAACTATTTTTTTGAAGGGTATTTAATTTCTTGCTTTTGCAAATGAAGCCACAATAAATATCATTGAATGTAAATCTTTATGCACATGTGCAAGTGTTTCTGTAGGATAGATATCCAGATGTCAAATTGCTGGATCAGTGTGTATGATGCCAAATTGTCCTTCAAATAGGCCATACTGTAGGGAGAATAATGCCTCCTCCGAGAGATGCTCATGTCCTACTCCTGAGAGCTTGTGAATGTGCTACCTTACACAGGTTAAAGACCTTGAGATGGGGAGATTATCCTGGATTTTCCAGTTGGGCCCTATCTAATCACACGAACCCTTAAAATCACATGGTCTGTCCCAGTTGTGGTCAGAAAACGGGATGTGATTGCGGAAGAGTGGTCAGAGAGATGCCGCAGCATTGCTGGCTTTGAAGATTCAGGAATGATTGTCCTCTAGAAGGCAGGGAAGTGGAAAAGGCAAGGAAATGAATTCGCCTCCACCCCCAGCCCAGTCTGACACCTTGATCTTAGCCCAGTGAGACTCTGTGGGACTCCTGACCCACAAAACTATAAGATAATAAATTTGTGTTGTTTTGAGCCACTAAATTTGTGACAATTTGTTACTGCAGTAATAGAAAACTAGTGAAATTTGTGTTAGAGAATATCCATTTTTTTGAAATTCTTAACGTTATATATTATTGTTCTTTTTAATTTTTGCAAATCTGATAGTTGAAATTAGTGAGCCACTGTTGGCTTTGCTTTGAATTTCCAGATTCCCGAGGAGGTACGGCTTTTTTCTCAAAAGCTCTTGACCCTGCCCAACATCCAATAGATGTTATTCTTATATGTGCACTTATGTGTTGATCAGTTAATACCAATTTGATGGTGGGGGCAGGGGGGAGGAGGGAGAGGAGATGGGTATATACATACACAAAGAGTGCAATGCGCACCACTCGAAGGATGGACATATTTGAAACTCAGACTTAGGGGCGGGAGGCGGGGGGAAGGGCAACATACGTAACCTAAACATCTGTACTCCCATAATATACTGAAATAAAAAAAAAAAAAAGCTCTTGACCCTTTGAATTTCTTTTGTGACTTGGCTGAGAATACTCTAGGTTCATTCTTCTGTTAGATTGTTTGATTTCGGATTGATTTATAGTTTCTTTTATATTTTTGCATTCTTATATTAGAATTTAATAGTCTTTGCTTATTATATGTGTGCCAAATAATATTTCCCCAATTCGTCACTTGTGCTTTTATTTTCTCTTCACTCATTTTACTAGATTGAGTAGCTCGATCTGCCTCCCGATTTCCTAGCTCCTCACTCAGTACTGTCCATGGTAAACACTGCCTGCGCATCTCATGCACAAGAACATTGTTGAAAGGGGAACGATCTGTGCTGGTGGCCTCCGCCAGGGTTGAACAGATCAAAATGCTGCCTCACTCTATGGAGAAGAGGTGAAGAGGTTTTTGGTTTTTATTTTTTCAAATATGGGAATGTCCCAAGATAGTAAATAAGGTTGTTGTCTTAAAAAAAAAACCCACAGATCCTGTAAAATCAATGGACTAAGAAGTTGACAGATTAATTCAGAATAAACAAGTTTTTTCATCAGAGTTTACATGACCTGCTGTATTGAGGACAGGGATGTTTAGTAGAGCACCTGGCCAATATGTATGTTTAGGACTAACCCTATTCTGTTCTTATCCTATTGGTTTGGTTCTCACTAAACCAAAAATTTAAAAAGGAAACATCTAGGGATCCAGAAGAGTCAGGCACATTTAAAACACAGTGTGCTACTAAAAAGATTAAAAGCTAATTTTTATTGACGGATTACTATGTGCCAAGCTTCCTACTGAATTCTAACAACAATTTCATAAGGTAGGTGTTGTTATTACATTATACAAATGAGAAAACTTAGAGGCTCATGGGAGCAAGTACTTGCCCAAGAACTCACTAAATGATAGACCCTGAATTTGAACCTCAGGAGCCAGTGGTCTTAACCACTATACCTATGCCAGATATCACATCTGAAAAGTAGTCTTAGCTATTCTACAATAAAAACTCTCCAATAAACTGAATTAGGAAAACATTCTGAATTTACTCTGTTTAATTAAAAATAAAATTTAATTTTCAGAATATATACAGTCACTAGGAACCAGGCTCCAAAGTGTCCTATATAAGAGTTGTGTTTCTTTAAAATATTTGATTGAATAGATAGCAGTGCATTATAATTAGTCATTGGTTTATCAGATGATTACCTGTTGATGGATGCTTCTGAAATAGTGCATGGTACTTGAAAAGTAGGTTTCCCCATTTCTCTGCAATTTTATTTAACCTATAATTTGCAAAATAAATCTTTTATTCAGAGATAATACAGAAACTTCATTACAGCTCTTATCTGATTTATCTCAAGTTCTGGATTTGTGGAATCCAAATTAATGAGTTTAACTGTTAGGTCTTGCATTTCTGGTTTCTCTTTGACATGCCTATATGGGGGTGGGGTTGGGGGAGTGGGGAGAAGAGGTGGCAGAGAGAGTGAACTAACTGCTTTCTGGAGAGAAAAATACATTCTGAGTACATTTATGCCTACTCAGAAGCTGTCAGAAGGCCCTGGGCTGGCCCTGCCCCTAAGTCCTCCTGCCCCAGGGGGCTTCCTGGACAAGCTTGCACAGAGCCGCAGCAGCACTCACCCAAGGTCTGTGCATACTCTTCACTTATCTCACAAAATCTGAGTCTCTGCTCACATTAAACTTTCAATCAGTCTCTTCAATAAAAATTCCTTTCCCAGTATCTCTCTGGAAGAAATTGAGCTCTTTATTGCTAAGAAATACACAGGCCACATTTTGACCACATAATGGAAAATTGTGTGTGTGTACACATGTATTCTTCTAAATATTAAGAGGCACCTGTAGGACTCCTGGTTCGGCAATGTTTTTTTATTTTTTTTAATCCCATTTTCTACAGTCCCAACATTTGCATTTTAAAATTACAATAGTAACCCACTCCCTAACATTACTATTAAAGATGCAGAGTGTGTAGTGGACACAGGTTGTTTACCGGGATCCTTTCTTCCTTTGGGGAACCACAGCCCCCCAGTCCGTGTCCCCACCACTCCTAGAGATGGAAGCTGGAACCTCGCTGGCCACTGAGAATGAGCTTGGGGACCAAACTGTCAAGGTTCTCCCTGGGGTTCCTGTTAGAGCTAGCAGGAAATTCTGTCTCTTGCTTTTGCAGGTCATTCTGTTAGGAAGATCTGAAGTTTGCTTATGAGTGGCTGCATTTTTTTTAGATGTTTGAGGGAGGTGGCTGTCTGGAATGAAAAAGAATGGGGACAAAACACGAAGGGAGGCAGAGTAGGTGGAGAGACAACTCTGAGGACATCGCCCGAGCTCGCAAGCACAGCTGCCTCTTGCTACTCCACCTACAGGCTCCCAGCGACGAGAGCCAGACCTTCCCTTTTGGTTTAAGCTAGCTTCAGTTCAGTTCTGTTGCTTTCAACTGAGGATTCTGAGTAAGGCTTTCTTCCACGTATATTTAAACACCCATATCTCCTTCCCCCTTTACAAAATAGGATCATTTTGTATATATTGTTTTACCACTTGCTTTTTCGCTTAATATGCCATTGGCACTTTTCTAGGTAACACATTTAGAGAAATCTCATTTTTTAAAGCAGCAGAACATGTCATATGAACACATTGTTCCTCTATTTATTTTTAATCTACTCATTGATGAGTGGACCTTTTGTTGGTTTCACAGGTTTTGATAATATGAACCACTCTGCAATGTAAATCTTTTAAAAAAATTATCTTTAGGCACCTGAGCAAGTATTTTCATAAAATAAATTCATGGCAATGGCACTTCTGGGTCAACAATTTTATAGAATTTTTTCATAGAAATTTTCAAATTGCCCTCAGGGGAAGTTGCATCAATACTAGGCTCCCAGCAACAACATCTATAAAAGGACTCCTTTTCCTATATCCCAACCAAGGTGTGGGATATTATTATTCTTTTTAATCTTTGATTATCTGAGATGTAAATATATATCTCATTGTCTTAAAATTCTTTAATTTTTAGTAGGACTCTTTCCTTCTGTTTATGCTTATGTACATTTCTTTATCCAGGACATGCTTGTACATATCCCTTTCCCATTTTCTGCTGGGGTGTTCCTGTTTTTCCTGGTGATTCATAATAACTTTTTGTGTATTAGTATACTGCTTGTCATATAGACTTATTTTTTCCTAATTAGTTCCATGAAAAAATTTGTAGTCTTTCACCAGGTTGCAATTTGAATTTTCAAATAGTCAAATATGTAAATATTTTCTTCTTTCTGTTCATTTAAATAGCTTAATAAAGTTATGAATCTAGTCCTAACATTAATTCCCAAATATTTTAATAGCCACCTATAAATAATTCAATTTTGTTGGAAGATTATACACTAAGATTTTTAGGCTACTGGATGTAATTAGTAATAATTTTGTGGGGAAAACATTATATGTCTCTTCTAAAACGTTTCTATTTCAATGCATGTGGTGATTTTGACTCTAGATAAGTGTGTGTTGCTCACCCTCAACTCAGTATTGATTGGCAAAAGTTGAGGGGAGGATCCAGGGATTAGGTTTCTAGCCCGTCTCTGCACCAACGTGGTGAATGATCTTGGGTGAACCAAATAAGCTCTCGGGTTTCATTTTCTTCATTTTGAAAAGTAGGTTGGATGGCTTACCCTCCAGGCAGACAGGGAGAGAGGGAGAGAGAGAGGAAGAGAAGGAGGGAGGGGGAAAGAGAGAGGGGGGAGAGAGAGAGAGAGAAGGCAAGAAGGGTTAGGGATAAAACTGTGACATGGCTATAGAAAAGAAAACTTCTACACTAATGCAATGTCAAGGAAACAGGAAAAGGAGAGGCTGTGATTAATAGCGTTTGCTACTTCAGTAAAGAGGTTGGGAGTTGAGAAAAGGCAAGTAGAATGTTACTGGTGACACTTCTTCAGAGCATAATAGCCATAAATTTCCATTGAAGGATAATCTTTATGAGGGCAGTAACCTTACTCTGTCTTGTTCACTGCCGTAATGTCAGCATCTAGAACACTGCCTGGTACATGATATACCTTTGAGAAATATTTATTAAATAAATGAATGAATAAAGTAGTAGGTGAAGGGATGAAGAAATAGGTTAGAAAGAATAAGCAACAAAAAAAAGGAATAAAATGAACGATAGAATGGTAGAAAAGAGCTTCAATATACGATATGGAAGAGAATGACTGAATGGGGTTGCAAAGTCAAGGGGGTAGTTGTTAGGTAGTTGTTGTTTAGTTGATGTATCAGTTAGGATTTGGTCCAGCTTTATGTAAGAGAAAACCCAAAACACAGCTTTTTAAAATAGAAGCTTATTTTTCTCTCACATGAGCGAGGTTCAGGGAACCATATGGTAACTATGAAATTCTTTGAGTTCTAAGCTCTGTCATTTCTTGGGTGTGACTCTTATCCTCATGGTCTGTGGTAGCTTGCCCCAAAGTTGGCTCTCACAATTCTTTTTTTTTTTTTGTAGACACAAATAGCTTGATTTATTAATATAAGGGAACAATACAGAAATGTAATGCCTAACTTGATCTTTAATAATATATTTTAAATCCCATGACACCTTATTTTGCCTGACAATTTCTTTTTTCATCATTTTTTTTTTATTTCAGGATATTACGAGGGTACACACATTTTGGGTACACTTCATGTCTTTGCCTCACTCAAGCCAGGGTTAAAGGCTTGCCCTTCCCTCCTAAAATGCTCCCCATGTCCTTTAGTTGCGGGTTTACCCACCGCAGTACCCCTAATCCCTGGAGAGTATTACTGTCATGTGAGCACCCTAGTGTTGATCAGTTAGTACCAATTTGATGGCAAGTACAAATGGAGCCCATTTTCTGCTCTTGTGGTGCCTCACTTTGGCTAATGGGCTTAAGGTTAATCCAGGAAAGTATAAGAGGTTCTAGATAACTGTCATTTCTTATGATTGAGTAATATTCCATTGTATACATATACCAAATTTTAATAATCCACTCATGAATTAATGGGCACTTGGGTTGTTTCCATATCCTTGCAATAGTGAATTGTACTGCCATAAACATTCGGGTGCAGACGTCTTCATCATAGAATATTTTTTGCTCTTTTGGGTAGATGCCTAATAGAGCTATTGCTGGGTCGAATGGCATTTCTATTTTTAGCTCTCTGAGATATCTCCAAATTCTTTTCCACAGAGGTTGCACTAATTTGCAATCCCACCTGCAGTGTAAGAGTCTTCCTGTCTCTCCACATCCTCTCCAGCATTTGATGTTTTGGGATTTTTTGATAGAGGACAATCTCACTGGGGTAGGTGATATCTCATTGTGGTTTTGATTTACATTTCTCTAATGATTAGAGATGTTGAGCATTTTTTTATATATTTGCTGGCCATTATTCTGCCTTCTTTTGAAAAGTTTCTGTTCATTTCCTTGCCCATTGATTGATGGGGTTGTTTGATTTTTTCTTATTGATTTTTTTGAGTTCTAGACAGATTCTGGTTATCAGCCCTTTATCAGATGTGTAGAAAGTAAACATTTTTTCCCATTCTGTGTGCTGTCTATTCACTCTAATGATAGTTTCCTTGGCAGGGCAGAAGCTTTTGAATTTGATTAGATCCCACTTATTTATTTTTGTTGCTGTGGCAATTGCTTTGGGGTTCTTCTTCAAGAATTCCTTGCCTAGGCTGATGTCTGAAAGGGTATTCCCAACATCTTCATTTAGAATTCTTAAGGTTTCATGTCTTAAGTTTAAGTCTGTTATCCATCTTGAATTGATTTTTGTGAGAGATGAGAGGTGGGGGTCCGGTTTCAATCTTCGGCATGTAGCTATCCAGTTTTCCCAGTACCATTTATTGAAAAGAGATTCTTTTCGCCAGTGTTATATTTTTGTGAG
>CAUYSK010032352.1:0-30607 GCA_963575035.1 Avahi laniger | reverse complement strand
CATTTATTTATTTTTGTTGTTGCTGTAATTGCCTTTGGGGTCTTCTTCATAAATTCTTTGCCTAGGCCAATGTCTAGAAGAGAATTTCCAACTTCTTCCTCTAGAGTTCTAATAGTTTCACTTCTTAGGTTTAGATCTGTGATCCAGCGTGAGTTGATTTTTGTGAGACGTGTGGATTCAGATTCAGTCTTCTACATGTGGCTATCCAGCAATCCTGTTACTGGACATCTACCCAAAAGAGCAAAAGTCGCTCTATGAAAAAGACACCTGCACTCAAATGTTCATAACAGCACAATTCGCAATTGCAAAGATGTGGAAACAACCCAAGTGTCCATCAATACATGAGTGAATTAATAAACTGTGGTATATGTATACCATGGAGTACTATTCAGCTTTAAGAAACAATGGTGATATAGCACCTCTTACATACTCCTGGAAAGGGCTGGAACACATTCTACTAAGCGAGGTATCTCAATAATGGAAAAACAAGCACCACATGTACTCACCATCAAATTGGTATTAACTGATCAACACATAAGTGCACATAAAAGAATAACATCTATTGGATATTGGGCAGGGGGAGGGGGAGGAGGGAGGAGGGGACGGGTATATGCATACACAAAGAGTGCAATGTGCACCACGCAATAGAATGGACATATTTGAAACTTGGACTGAGGGGGCGAGGGGGGCCAAGGACAACACACGTAACCTAAACATATATATTACATTATATATCTTACAAAAACACTTCCTAAATTAATCTTGAAACATCTCTAACAGTGGTGATATATCTAGGGATGCCCCAGCCACAAAAATGTGTCCAACTAGTTATGTCCAAGGCCACTTTGTTTAGAGGATGTGTCGTCCCTTCATGGTACTCACACATCATTAGCTCTCCAACTTCCCGCCCTCTGACCAGAGCTCTTTAGAAAGCGGGTTGTGCACAGGCAAGGGATGAGTGAGATGGTGGACAGTGAAGGGAGAAAAAGGTAATGAAGTTTCAGGGCTCTAGACGACCACTGGTCAATTCCCTGTGGGGCAATTTAGCCCCCTTTCTGCTTCTCCAATCTTCATCAATTACAACAGCAATCAGCTGGGAAAAAATTAAGAAATTTTCCTCAGAATCAACCTTTCTCAAAAGGTGGGGAATGAAAAATGTTACATGTTTACAACATAAGGTTTATCCCTGTCATGATTAGATATGTCATTCAAAACTTTTGACGTGTCTTAAGTCGACAAATGGCATGATGCAAATAACATTTAAGGAAGATAACATCTTTATAGCACTATGTCATTGATTGAGTGCAACTGCAGGAAGGACAGGCAGTTAGAAAACTACAACTGCCATTTAAGTACTAGATGATTAAGTGAGATTATTAAGTTAGAGTTTGAACACATATGAGAGAGAGTTTGACAGATAGTTTATAGAGGGAAAAAATCTTACAAAAACAAACAAATAAAAGAAATTGTAGATTTAAAATGACATCCATATGGGGACAAGAGAGAAAGGAGTCAAAATAACTTCAGCGTGTCTAGACTGCACAAGTGATACCATGGTGGTGAAATTAATTATCACTAGGAAGTCCTAAACTCTGTTTCTCTGAGTAGCTTTGGCAGCTGTCTCTCAGTTGGTGCTCAGCCTCTGTGACTACAACACCCATAAGCCTTCCCTCTTCAACTAAATATCCCATCTGGTATCACTAAAACTGCATGTCATACAAACATACATACTTCAAATGAATGAAAGATATCTCACCAAGAGAAAGCTGTGGGATTATTTGTCTCTCTTTTCTTACTTTCAAGCTCAATTAAAAAGCAACTTTTTTCTCCTCTGAGTCATGGCCTTTTATCTTCTCTTTTTCTTAGGTTCATTCTTGTATTTTTCTTCTTCACGTTAAGATGGTGGTATAGAATACTGATGAGATAATGCTTACTTTAAAACTCTTCATTTCTTTGAGCAGCAAAAACCTGGTCTGCATTTTTACACATGTTCCACTGGTCTGACTTCAGCCTTATGGGAGTTACAGGTAGTCCCACAACAAAAGGTAAAAACAGAGATGTCACCCTCCAGCTTCTTCTGGTCTGACAAAGGAGGAATTGAAAAACAAACTACTGCACATCAAAAGCAATTGCTGGAGGCTATAGGATTTTTATATTATTCCCAAATTTCTCTTATAATAATTTCTCATATAACAGTAGGTTCAATTCTCAAGCCAATTACTGTTCAACAAATACTTTTTTGGAGAGTGGAGAGGAAGAGAAAATGGATTATATGTGGAAACAGGGTTGGTCCTTATTTTGTTATTTTTTAGAAATGTGTATATGACTAGTACAACAACACCTATATTAAAATAATAGTGGCTTGGCTTAATATAGGAACTCTGTAGCTCTTTTGAGATTGAAATTTCAAGCATAGTTGAAATTCTTTCTTTAATAAATGAACCTCTATTATTTTTAAGAATCCAAATGAAATTGATGCATAGGGATAGTTTTATAATAGTCTCACATTAGAAACCTCCAAAATGTATATAGATTATTTCACCAGTTTGATAAAATTTACAAATATCTCTCATTTTTGTCTAATTTAAAATATATTTACAATTGAAAAGAAAATGGATAATTTTTCCAAAGAAATTAGCATTTTCCTGTGTTGTGATTTGAACATTTTGATAGTAATGACCATTTTACTATCTGAAATCATTCTGGTGTCTGCAAAAACTAACAGGAGAAGCATAGATTGTTGATTTATGTTGATTCTTCCATGAGGAACCCAGTGGAAGAAATGCAGTGAGACAGCCTGCCCTCATCTAAGGAAATAGCAATTAGATAACAAAGTGAGATCCAGTTATAGGTAGAAGATGAGTAGACAGAAACAGATGTGGTGGTAATTAACATCAGTCATTAATATGCCTGTGTGTTTTCTGTTGTAGAAGCTCTCATGTTAAAACATAACATCCAGAACTGAGGGACAATGAATCACATATTTTTTAATTCCTTTCAGTACCTACCCTATTATTATGGGCATTTTACAGCATTCACATGTAAGTGATGAATTAAATAAAATCTGTGAAGGCATCCTTGATTAGACATGTTCATATCCTCAGCATACATGTTCAAACACACACACATACACACACACATTTGGGTGAAGTTAATCATGAATGGAGAAAGGAAGATATGACAGAACACACAGGCATTGGTATCTGGGAACATAGCCAAGGAATTCAGGGCCAAAAGAATCCTGGAGATACTAATTGCAGTTTTAGCCTACTTCACAACTGTTCCAAGTCATTTATACTTTTGGTATTTATATATGAAATATTATCATAATATAAGTTGTATGGTTGTATGTATATTTCCAAGTGATAGCAAGAGGAAATATGAAATATTTATGATTTATGTAAACTTTTTATTTGTTTATTCATTCATACAACAGGTATTATATGCATATGACTTATGAGGCACTGAAAAAACATAAATAAGATGTTCTCTCTTACACCAAAATGCTTTAATTCTAGTGAGAAAAGTATACAGGAATTTGCAATGCAGACTTAATCCAGTCTTGAAGGATTAATTTTTTATCAAATGTGTCTACATATAGCCTTATAATTTTTTGCTAATGTGCTTCTAATCACTTTTAATTGAGCATTGAGCTTGCAGATGTCAATTTAAATGATGAATGTTACCATGGTAGAGCATATCTATCAAGGGAGAAATTACCCTGAAAAAATTTTGGCATGTTGTTACGGACATTTTATAGTAACTCTGATATCTTATGCATCCCTGATAACATTCTACCACAGAATAGAACAATATACTCTCATGCCTACTAGTAAATTCAGAAATTAATTAATTCAATTTACTTATTTCACAGAAGAGAAAACTTAGATTCAGGGGTTATATTTGTTGACCAAGATCAGAGGACTTGTTAGTGGCACAGCTAAAAATAGAATGCCATTCTTCATACACAAAGTTAAATATAATTCACATCTCATAATCATTTCTAAAAGAATGATTGATTAGAAAAATATATATACAGAAATGAATGGATTCAAAGAAGTAACTTAAGGCCTCGGTGACAGTTCATTAATACAGATGGATTCCACATTTATTGAATATCTAAACATCAATACTGTCCTTTGCTTGAGTTTGTATGCTAATCAAACCAGAAACAACTAAGTATACTTGAAATATTTTATTAAAGGTTAATTATAAACATGTTGATTTGATATTTTCTCTTATAAATATTATATTTGTTTTGTGGCAACATAAGCTTGCAATGAAACAAAGACAAAAAAAGGTCACTAATGGAGACTCAGTGACCCAAGGAAAAATTAACACATAATATAGACAGTACATTAGCTGAAAATTAATATGACTATGCTTATTTACTTAGCAATATGTAGTGTTTATTAGATGTTAGAGATGATACTAGACACATTAAAAATACTCTCACATTAAACCTACAAAAAATTGAATTGCGATACAGGACAAAAAAGGAAGATTTGCATATATAATCCATTTGTACTGTAAACAACAATATTACTCTGATTGAAAATATAAATTGAAAATAGAAAGATAGTTTAGGGAGGGTAAAACTGTTGAAGTTTAGAGAGAAGTAGACCCCTCCTTTTCCCACCCATGAAATGAATATTTTGGTCTCAGTGAATCCTACTGAATGCATATACAGGGTGTGGAACAGCAGGGGTGTTCCTGTCTAGTGGGTGAGTATGGCTTTACAGTGTTGGGTGTAAACATACATGTACACACATATACACACACATATACAATGTATTACAAGGCTATCTCATTTGCTCTCTATATGCATTAAGATGATCAAATTCACTCCCCTTGGTTCTCATTCTGTTTGTTGTGCAAAGAGATGCAAAAAGAATGATCTGTTCAGTAAATACAAATGTTCTTAATAATTTATATATATAATTTGTATGCACATAAATAATTGGGTACATCAGCCTTTTCATCTTTCTGTCATTCTTTGATTCTTTAAAAATAATTTTTGACTGTTGACTCTCTGGGAGTTCTGTACACAGAAATGAAGATATGTGGCCTCCTATACACAAAGCAGACTTACCTTATAAGACACACAGGCAGGAGGGCTAACAAACAACAAACAAACAATTAACAAAAGAAGTTGATTCTTACTTGGGAATTATATACAGAATGTAGTTTGGCACATATGAAGAACTCCAAAGTCAGGGAATCATTTTCAGTAGAGTTACTATTTGAGCTGAGTCTGGAAGAATTTAACATAGTTTGCCAGGAGAACATTTAGAAAAGGGTATGCCAGTTAGAGAAAAGAGTTTGTGTCAGGAAATGAATGCCTGAGTTAGCAGAAACTACAAATATTTGAGTTTTCTCAGAGGATCACTTATGATTTGATAAGCATGTTAGGACCTGTGTAACTTACTGCATTTGGTTATAGCAACCAAATCATGTTCCTGGACCTAAAAGCAATAATTCAGCCTCTAAACCATCATGACCACCAGCAGAACTGCATCCTGTGAGGCTGTGCTTGGGCATCAGCTGGTGTCTATAGATAAATCTAGTCTGAGTTTCTTGCCAATTGCTGCACTTTTAAATTGTTGATAGAGAAATAGGGCCACTTTCTTAAAAGAAGAATTATACTCTTCTATCAAAATTGCCTGTTAGAAATATATTGACCAAAACAACTAAGATTGATTTTTATATATTTTAGGCAAGAAAGACAATAGTGATTAGGCTTTTATTTAGATTGTTTAATCTCTCTTTCTCTGTCTCAAACACACACACACACACACACACACACACACACGCACACGCACACACTCTTTCCAGGTTATATAGATATCTTTCAGGACTTACCAGGTGTTGCTTTGTTCATTTATTTAAAAAAAAAAAAAAAAAGAAAAAAAATGACTATGGGCAATGCTATGTGGTGGCGATGAAGTAGGAAACACAAAGAACAAATTTTGGCTCAGCTTTCAGGATACTTGGCTGGGATTAGTACATATGTGGTTTCATTTTACACTCCAGTGAATCTCAGATAGAGCCAGGTAGTAGACTACATGAATCATGAATATCTGGCTGTCCTTTTTTCCTTTTTTTTTCCCTTTACACAATGAAATATTGACATACTAATTTTACTAATATAAATTTAAAACAAATTTTACTGGTAGAAAATAAATATCACTATAACATTTGGATGCAAATTAGATAATTATATGAGTAGAAAGAAAAGGGCTGTCAAACTTACCAGGATCAGCTATTTCCAAGTTCTTCTCTTGATATCCGTTTGCTACATGTTCATTCATTGTGAGAAAATCTTAAACGTGAGAAAACTTTATCCATTTTTTTAAAAGAAAAAACAGGAAGGCCCTGCTGTAATTTAAATTACCTTGGTGAATTTAGCAGAACATCAGTGCTTTAAGTTTCTCAATTTTAAAACTTTGTTGTTTTAAACATATATTATTATATTAAAAATTACTGGTTGACATTGTTAATTAAAACTTTTCAAGATATTGAACACAATTCCTAGTATATTTTGTTTAATAAAACTTTACAGTAAACATTCAAGAATTATTTATGCTTTTATTTCTGGAGTGGATTACAGAAATGATGCTTGTGTTTTTTAGAGAATAATGAAACCATGGTAAGCCTTATTCAGGCAGTATGCCTAGGGTACCAATTACAGTTAGGTTCTCTCAGGACATCAAAAAAAAAGCTTAAATCATCAATTAAGCTGCACTCAGTCTTGCTGATATATATGTAAGTGACTGCATTTAATATGGTAATCAAAAATATATATGGTTTCACACACTTACAAATAGAATAAAAGATATTTCGTCATTTCTCATACAAATTTCTTGGTATTCCTCTCAAAGCAACAAAATTGGAACAGAACATTATTTCCAAATAAATAGGTTAAAATATTCTTCTGAATGCACTCATTTATTAATTCATTCAATCACAATTTATTATGGAGATTCATTAATGCACAAGACAGAGTGACTGCTTTCAGAGAACTTATAAACTGGGAGGAAAAATGGACCTCGGAAAATTAAGTATTTATTGTTTTATTTATGAAAACAAATATATAGAAGGGTTGTGACAAAGCAAAGTATGTTGAGAGGTTTCAATTAAAGGGACCATAATGATCGTTCATCAACTTAAATAATAAATAGATTACAGAAATTTTCTTTATGCCTTATTTTTTTAAATCTTAATTTTCAGGTTTATTGACGGCAAACACATGTTTCATGACAAAAATCTTTGGTAAAATTTAGTTTTCAAATAAAAAGTTAAAAGAATCCATTTGTTTATTCAGATTTAAAAAATGTATTTTATATGTGTGTATGTGTGTGTGTACGTGGGTGTATACACATATATATATATTTCGCAAGACAAGATTATACTTCTTGTGTTTTTTTCCCCCTTTTTTTCTTAGGTTTCCTGTCAAAATCTTTGACAGCTTTTGGTGGCAAACAAAACAAAATAAAACAAAACAAAACAAAAAAATTCTTGTCTTTGAAAAAAGCTATTTCAGTTTATTACAATAGGGTTAAATGACATCATAGTCTTTGGAGTAATTTAAGAAGCAGATGAATTCATCCATATTTCTGACTAAAGAACATAGAATCAACTAGGTCATCTTTTATTTATTTATTTTTTAAATTTTTTTCTATTTTTAGTTAACTAGCTAATTTCTTTCTGTTTTTAGTAGATACAGAGGTCTTGCTCTTGCTGAGACTGGTCTCAAACTCCTGACCTTACGTGATCATCCCACCTTGGCCTCCCAAGAATGTTAGGATTATAGGCGTGAGCCACCACGCCCAACCTATATCATCTTTTAACATTCATGTTATTTACATAGTAATTCTTTCATCTTTCAAGTAGGCTATGTTATAAAAAATGGTTTAAGTCAATTTGTTATTTAGAATTTATTTTCCCATAAAAATATTTTAAGTTGAATTTTTCCAGACTCACCCCAGAAAAAGTCTAGTGAAGGCTTAGTGTGTGTGAATAATAATAATAAAAATAATATGATTGCTAATATCATGAATCATTTCTTGTTATTGTGCTAAAGTTTGCATGCATTATTATTTTCTCTTTGCTATCTTATGAGAGCAGCATTATTATCATTCCAATTTTGTAGATAAGGAAATTGCAGTTTATATAATTCAAGTGATTTGGTTAAGTTATGCAGGCCTGAGCAGTCAGAATTGGGAACCTATGTCTATTAGATGGCCTCCAAATCCATGTCTTTAACCATTTTATTGTAATATACTATACTACATAGTTATATTAAAAATGTCAGAAAAATGTAAATGTATTTGTTTTATTTCAACAGTAGGAAATCTAGTGCTTGAGAAACAAATACACTACTGGTCAATTACTAGAGATACGATTTTCATTAGTTTAGGCAAGATGTGTTTAATCAACCACCCTAAGAAAGTGGAGAAACATTGGCTAGTTAAGTTGAGGGAATGAGATAGTAATAGGAACAGTGAGAAAAACAGAGAAAAGAAAAAGTTCCGAGGCTGACAAAGAGAAAAAGAGT
The DNA here is from genome assembly GCA_963575035.1 of Avahi laniger. Classification (NCBI taxonomy): domain Eukaryota; kingdom Metazoa; phylum Chordata; class Mammalia; order Primates; family Indriidae; genus Avahi; species Avahi laniger. Next base: position 22,050 of record CAUYSK010032352.1, on the reverse strand, counting down.
CAGAGAAGTAGATAAGAAGTCTGAAGAGAGATTACTTGTTAGGGAAAAGCTTATAAAGCGTATGTGTGATTTTGGTAGGACAAAGTTTGGAAGAGGAGACTCATAAGAATGTTGAGTAAATAAATTGGAATAGTGACTGTCAGGGACAATGTGGGAAAATTAAAAAGAAACAAATGTTCTGGGAATGAGTATGTAAACATAAACATATTTGAGGAATGGAGAATATGAAGAAAAAATAGGGCACAAAACAAGCGAACAAAAAGCCTATCATTGTGGAGAAGAGTATGCTCATCTTTCCAGTTATCTCCAGTAGTACTTCAGAAAGTGTTTGAAATTCATGATTCTTGAGCTGGAAGCTGAGCCAATTCCCATGGCTATATTCCTCTATTTCATTAAAAGTATTTTGATCATTTCATTGGATGTCCTTAAAGGTATATTGCCTGATTTTTAATACATCATGAACACCAGACAGACATACGACAATCTAAACCTATGGTATCCACTGCATGATGCATAATCAAAGATTTTTCTTTTCCCTGTGGCTCTATCCAAAGGAAAAGATAAATCAAAATAGATTAAAGTTGACTAAGGCTGAGGGTGGGAAGATGGGAGGATGGGGAATAATTGGTATTTAGAAGAAAGTTTATGTTTGAGGTGTTGAAAATCTAAGATTATGGTGATGATTGCACAACTCGTTTACTAAAAACCATTGAATTATAAAATTTAATTGGGTAAAATGTATGATATGCAAATTATATCTCAATAAAGCTGTAAAAATAAGAAAAGAAAAAGAAGCAACTATAAATGTTTCAGGTCAAATGGTAATGACTTGAAAACTTAAAACATTTACTTATTGGTGAATAGATTTGCTTTTTCAAAAGTCTGCCTAAGCTCCTGACTCTAGGGATAACATAATTAATGTTAATAGAGAAACCTTCTAGAAAAAACAACTGTAATTTTTCAAAAATCTCTTCAGTATTTCTTCTGTGCTATCAAATGGTCTTCAAATAATTGTCTTGAAATATAACTATAATCTACTTTCATGTAATTTTCTCTTAGCATAACAGAAAAATGAAGAGCAAAGGACTCAGGGAAATTTTCCTGTATGATTACAGTTGATCTAATATTATAGATTTGGGTTTTCTGATTGACTTTTCGCCTCTCATTAATTGTTTTAATAGATTTTTCATAAAGGACTTTTATAATGCATTCCCCCATTCAATAGATAGTATGCTGTCAGCCTTGAGTATAAAGTAAAAGGCCTATTCTTTCTCATCATGGAGTTTATGAAATAGAAAAAGAAGGTGTAAAACTGATATATTTTTAAGCAACTAGATGATTTAATATAGCATTTGGCACCTGTGTCTTATCTTTGAACATATATAATTTATCTTTTATTTTCACCTATTTATCATAAATATTAATTTTTGATATATACACACAAAAATGTATGCGCAAACACACACATAGAGCTGATAATATGTATTTGTACTGCAAACTGTTTTATAAATTTACATTTTGGTGTAGAGTAAAACTCAGTTGGGTAATTTCTTAATCAAGTTGGAGGGAGTGGAAATCATGTTACCAGACTCTCAAGCTCCTTTAAAATAATGGTTTGTATTTGCTAAGTGGAGACACAGTATATAAGATAGAAAAATAGGTAAAAATAATAGAAAAATACATAAAAATAAATTTCTGAAACTTAATATTGAATTTGCCTGTGCTAAGTCTGAATAGTACTTAGACTTTGAGAAGGACAGTTTGGGCTTGAATCCAGGCTCTTCCCAATACTAGCTGCGTAACCTCACCTAAACTACTCATTTCCCTTAGCCTCAGTTTTCCTACATGTAAAGTGGAGCTGATAATTTTACCTGAAAATTTTATTGAGTTGAGTAGATGAAATACTACATAAAACATTTATCACATTATGGTACATAACAAGAATTTTCTAAGTGTTAACTATATATAGAGAGAATTTGATCTGAAGTTCAAATTTATCTAAAATGTACTTGCAATGTGGACAAAATTTCTATTGATTAGAACAGACTGTTTCCAGAAACCTAGAATTAAACCCAATCTTTTAGGTATTTCATGAAATATAGTGTTTCCTTCTCAGAATCATAGCATTAAAATGAAGTTTTATATGACATACCCTGAATTTTAAGTAATGTAAGACTTTCTATTACTCCCTCAAATATGTACAGCATGTAAAGGATTATTATTTGCTTGATAAATTTCATACCAACTAGTGTGTTAATGATAGCCAAAAATAAACCTCTGAGAAGCACAATCTAATTCTTCGTCCCATAGAATCTGAACTGGACCTATATCTTCTGAGACAAAATATAGTAGAAATGATACTGTACCAATACTGGGCCTGTATTTTAAGAAGGCTGGCAGTTTCCACTTCCTCTCTTTTGCAACTTAGGTGTCATTCTGGGAGGAAGCCCAAGCAACCACTTAGAAAGGCCCATGTGGCAGATAACTGAAGTGGCCATTCCACCTAAATTACCAGCTAGCTGAAGCCAGAACCAACTCCTGTTCTACAGGCGAGTGAGCCATCTTTCACATCCATCTCCAGCTGCTGCTGAGCCTGCTCAAAGGACACATGTGGAACAGGCATACAGCGTTGCCTCCAAGTCCTGACTAAATTGTGAAATCATGGACAAATAAATGACTGCTGTTTTAAGCCACTACATTCTAAGGTACTTTATGATGCAGCAATAGATAACTAAAACTTGAGCTAAGAAAACAATCAACATTTTCAGGATTTAAAATAAATGATGGAAAATGTCCCCTCCCCATTACATTAAGAACCTGTGAATACTTCTATTAAAGCACTTATGAATTTTTATTGTAATCATTAACCAATAACTATTTTTTCATTAATTAACCAGACTCCTTCTCAAAAATTGATTTTTATTCCCTCAGACCCTAATTCATCTCTGATACCTAGTAAATATGCAGTAAATGCTTATTGAGTAAATGAATAAATGGACTATTTCACAAGAATTATTGTCTCATTTATTATTTCAGGAAAGAAAAAATAAGTGTTAACCCCAATTCCTTCAACTTGAAGATATATACCAATAAATCCAAATAAAGGCATTCGGTTAGAAAAAGAGGATGCTGATCATGTCATAAGAATATGGAATCAGGACATTAATTTCTGTGGTATGGATGTTAGAAGAAACTAAACATAAAGGAACAATGGATCATTTAGAAAAATAAAAGTTAACTATAGTTTGCTTTTCCTAGTGACATCTTACAAAATATTTATTTTAAGCAATAAACATCACATTCCTTGAGATTTCCATGATCTTTAAAACAACAACAACTAACACCTTATAATTAGCAGCAAAGAGTCTGTGTACTGAGTTATTACAATGTACAGTCATTCCATTAGGTGCTTGCCACCGTGTGGTGTGAGGCGGGAATAATTAGACACCAGATGGTGATATCAACTCCGATAGAGAATGCCTATGCATTATGCATGAGAAGTGACTTTATTGTTGTTTTTATCCATTTGGTACCATTATGCTGCTCTTGGACCTCAATACATGTCTCAAAGGAAACGATTTCTTTGGATCAGGAATTTTTCTATTCTGAACAATTTGTACCATCACTTTGTCATATTCTGATTAGTTATCTCCCTACTCAACTTGCAGAATTTCTAAGAGCATATTATTTTCTGGCAGCACCATAGAACTGAGCTTTTCCATTATCCAGAGCATCTGAGCTTACTGAATATATTTGTATGTTTCTGCCAGCAGTATAAAGTTTAAGATTAGTATCTTTGAAAATTGAATCTGATTTTTAATGATTGTAGTGTCACATTTCTGGGCTGAGGTACTTTTAAAATGTCATTAGTAGATATATGATTAATCGTTTTATGTCTTTTGACCACTAAAAATATCTTTTATTTTCATTATAGATGTAATGAATTTGAAAGTAGAAAAAAGTTAGAATATACAGTGATTAGATAGTAGATTTCACTAATATTATTAATTCTTCAGTGGGGAGCTCCACAAAATGGTTGTTTATCTTGATTCATTTTGGAAGATGGCAACTTTTAAGGAGGTTTAAATATGCTGTATTGGAATTCAAGGACATGGTGCCTTCTAACCCTCAACCTACCCGCAATTATTTCTGTGACCCCTAGCCCTTGAAATAAGTCAGTTAGTAATCAATAAATATTTTTAATAAATGGTACTAATAGATTGCATATTTGTAGCAGGCAAGATTTTATCAGAGAAATACAATCATTAGGGAAGATTTAATATAAGGGAATTATTATGTGGATTTTACCTATGCCTTTTGGCAACTAGTTAAACGGTTCATGTTTTCTGTAGCTTCAGCCTCTGGTGGTGGATCTTAGGATAGCAGGGCAGGCAGCTGAGAAGGTCAGAAGAACATGAAGTCCGGGAAAGTAAAGGCAAACTGGAATCTGCTCAAAGGAGCTGGGACCTGGATTCACTGATCACTGCCTCCAAACCTCCAGCTTCGGTGGTGCCATTGACCTGCAGGAGAAGTTGATGCCTTTCATCATGAAAGTAAACACATACATGGCTCAGGGGTCAGAGAAGCTGAAGGAGGGAATTTGACAGAATCTAGAGATGCTACAGGGCATGCTTGTGCCCAGGCAGACAAGGTGAGCAACAAATTAAGACCAAAGTCTGTGGCCTACAACAGTGACTAGTGCTCTACATCCACTATCAAAAACTTTTTTAAAAAAATAAACATTTCTATTTTAGAATATATTTATAGTTATAAAAAAGTTATGAAGATAATAGAGAGTTCCCATATAGTCCACATCCAGTTTCCCCTACTGTTGGCATCTTACATTACTGTGGTATGTTTGTCACAGATAACGAACCAATATTAATATATTACTTTTAACTGAAGTCTGTATTTCAGATGTCCTTAATTTCTACCTAATGTCTTTTTTTCTGTTTCAAGATCCTAACCAGGATACCATATTACATTTATTTATGTCTCTTTAGGTTCTTTGTGGTGGCAAGAGTTAATCAGATTTCCCTTATTTTTGATGATCTTGACAGAGTATCAAAAGTATTGGTGAGGTATTTTGCAAAATGTACATTGATTGGGATTTTTGTGATATTTTCTCTTAATTAGACTAGAATAAGAAACACGTCTTAAAAATCACTTCAATCCCACCATAGCAACTTTGCTTCTATTAACATTTCATAGATTTCCTTTCTTTGATATCTCTAATTTTAAAAATTAGTATAATATACTTTGTATTCTTTCTGCAACATTATTAGTTTCTTTCATGCCCTTAGGAGCATTTTAGTTGCTGCATGATATTCCTGCGTACACATATCATGTACTTAGAAAGTTTTATCTACTATAACAAAAGAGGCCAAAATAACAGTGACTTAAATAAGATAGACCTGTATTTATCTCTCATATAAAAGTCTCAGTAGGTGGCCCATTACTTTTCTGCAGCACCGAAGTCATCAGGGATCCAAGATCATTTAATTAGTCCCTGTGTTATCCAGGCTCCCATCTCTTGGACCAAGACGGATGTTTCAACTCCTATTACCACGCCCACGTTACAGAAAGAAGAAAGGGGTAACAGAAGGCTAATCTTCTTTTTAAGGTCACAAATATTACATATATATTTTCTGCTTACATTTAATTGGCCTGATTTTAGTCGTGTAACCACTCTAGCTGAAAGAAATGTTCATCAGAGTTACAGTCTATTCTAGATGGCCACATTTAATATTTGAGGACTGCTCTAATAAAAGAAGTAGGAGAGAATGGATCATTAGTAATATCAACAGTGTTAACACAGATATTTCTTTCTGTTTTTGATAATTTAAAATAATTTAGTTGCTATTAATGATGCTATGTTGATTACTTTTAAATAAGATATTTCTATACACATTTCTAGTTTTCTAAAAAAAGTATCAAGGTAATAAATTATTTTAAGAGCCTTGATAATTATTGCTAAAAATTACTTTTGAGAAATTTTTGGCCAAGATTCAATATTTTGCACATTATATTTTCATTTGTAACCATCTGATGTTACTATTATTTTTATGTACTTTGCTCATTGTCCTTTTCAGATTTTTATGTTGATTTGAAAACTCTTAAGTACATAACTTGAGTAATATATGAATCTCACATTCAAATATAGATATAACTTTCTGGAAGTCAATTTGCCAATATTTGTCAGGAACAGTACGATATTCAAATGCATGATCCATTATTATTTCCAATTCTATTGATTTATTTCATAAAATACATGAGAAGTATGAATGAAACTATGTACAGTATTGTTAATAAAATCGATCTAGGGAAAATCCTTATGTTAACAGCAGAGAAATGGATAAACATAGAAATCTATGAAATGGTTGATTCTATAGGCATTTCAAAATGTTTACAAAGATTAATGAATATAATAAAAACATTCTCATGATTGAATGTCAAATGCAAGTGTGCATTATAAATCTCTAAGAATAAATTTCATAACCTTACTGTAATACAAAAGTTCTTTACTCCTAGAATATTTTGAGGACCAATATTATACATAACACATTTTGGTAAATATAAGCTGTTTTATCAAGGTTCTTTAATAAGGGTTGTTACTATAACACTGGTAATCGAGGAAGGATGTGAAAGAGTTGGGGGGTCTAGTATGCACAGGAAACTGCTCAAATCTTATTAGACTGCATAGGCTAAGTAAAAAGCCAAGGCTATATTTTATAATCAAGGATATGCTACCATTCTTTTTCTTTACGTAGCCCTACTTAACATATCTATGTTTTGAGTTTCTCTGGTGGAGGATATTTAAGTCCTTTCCTCAAAGTTTTATTTTTATATTTTAATAGGTTTAAGGAGTACAGGTTGAATTTTGTTAGATGTATTTTATATAGTGGTGGAGTATGGGCTTTTGGTATACCCATCATCCGAGTAGTGTCCATTGTAACCCATAGGTAATTTTTCATCTCCTATATGTTTTAGAATCTGCTAGCCATTTTCTGGTTTAAAGAGTAAGGTGTGGCTGAGCTCTGTGGCTCACACCTGTAATCCAAGCACTATGAGAGGCCAAGGCAGGCGGATTGTTTGAGCTCAGGAGTTGGAGACCAGCCTTAGAAAGAGCCAGACCCCGTCTCTACATAAAAAAAAAAAAAAAAAAAAAAAAAGGAAAGAAATTATCTGGACAACTAAAAATATGTAGAAAAAACTAGCCCAGCATGGTGGTGCATGCCTGTAGTCCCAGCTACTCGGGAGGCTGAGGCAGGAAGATCGCTTGAGCACAGGAGTTTGAGGTTGCTGTGAGATAGGCTAACGCCATGGCACTCACTCTAGTCAGGGCAACACAGTGAGATTCTGACTCAAAAAAAAAAAAAAAAAGAGTAAGGTGTAAAGGGACTGGGTTACTGTTCTGAAGCAACTGGTAACTATTGTAATCAATTACCTAGGTTAAAATGCTCGGCAAATATGTGTGTGTTGTGTGTGTATATATGTGTGTCTTTGAAGATATGTGTGTGTGTTAATCCAGATATATGGATACAGGAAAAAAGAGATTTTTCTTGGTCCTAACGGACAACCAGTTGCCCCTATTTAAATATTAAATTGCTTTACAGAATCTGTAATCTGTACCCAGAAGAATAAGTTATAGTATTAAAGATAAATGTTAAAAATATATAAATTAGCATCACTAAGATCACCTGTTAATAATTGCAAAGTCCATTGTGACTAACTTACTGAAATAATGCCTACCTGAAATTGAAGATATTAGCAACAATTATAGTTAAACAACATGAAAAATGACAGTAGTCCATTTTACATTCCCATCCATTCAAACCGCAGCCTGCAACTCAGTGTGATTTTTGCTTACAAAAAAAAAAGTGCCCTTAGTTAACACAAAATGTGAACTTTAGATTACAATAAATTAATCAAATGATTTTTTTAGAATATTCCATATTTCAAATTAATGAGATTTACAGTGGTAATATTCAGGGAGGAAAAATGTCCCCTGAGAATAAAACCTCCCAAGTGTATTCATCTGTAGAAGACCATTTATTGTCCTTTTACTCATGCACCTGCGAGCTTATATTTTGCATGCTGAAACAACTTTAAGGATAATTGTCAACTGTTTACTTAAGAAGGAGATAGTGGATGTATAAAAGCATGGACCATCAAATACCCTCAACAGTATGTTTTATCTCCTGATGGAGTCTGACTATTTTTCTCAATAGCTGTTTGACTTCTCTATCACTTATCACAACATATATTTTTTTCTGTCTGATATTTTACCGTTGTCATCTATATCCTCCTTCTTTTATAAATTATTGTCCCCTACACACACACACACACACACACACACACACACACACACACACTCAGATGTTTTGGATTTTTTCCTATAGCAATTTAATACTCATTTAGAAATTTTTATAAATTTCAAATAAATAGCACCTGTATTTCTATTATGACTTGAGATGTTTTAAAATTTTATTTTTAGTCAAAAAATTCTATATAACCTAAAAAAAAATCAGCTGAGTTTTCTTGAATGTTGTTTCTATAATGAAATGAGGTTTTTATTATTATAGAGATCTGTGTTGTATCTGAACAGCCACTTAACCTGGAACCTTGGTGTGCCTTGAATGTGCTCTGACATTCTTCCTTTTGTCATCTTTTTTAAATAAAACAAAGGTGATGAGACCTATACCAATTGAGAGTAACAATTTTTCAGGTGGCTTCCTTACTCTTATAGGTTATTCAAAGAGCACACGAAACTAAGATTATTTTTTCCTGATACGCATTCCTAAACCCTAAACCCACATACTTCTCCAATACCCTTATCATTTTGCAAAATAACTTATACTGAAAATGCTGGCAGTTAACCCGTAATTGTAAATGAATCTCAGTAGTGATTCGTGGAGTTTCTTTGACTTTGTAGAAATTCCAAGGATATTCCTGAAACGGGAACACTGAAGGTGAGAGCTTCAATACAATAGTGAACTAAAGAAGAAACCATGATGCAACCAATTTTTTAGGGATTTTCACATATGCTATAAATGTTGAATGGATTTAGTTGGGGAAAAAATAATAGAGAGACAATAGTGACTTGACTTTGAGTGGTTAAAAAAATATTACTTTTGATCTATTTCTCTTGATTGTTACAAAGAATTGAGTCCCTGTTTGCATTTTGGTTACAGTTTTTCCTAAGAATTCATCTCTGCCTGCTTTGCTAGAATCAGCTTTCCTGATGCCAGAGAGCTGTAGGTAGGGAACAGTCATCTCTGGAATTTAACAAAATGCACAAAATCACATGAGCTTCAGTCCATGAAGAGTTAACTTACATTTTGTGTGAACATTTCTAACAAGAGAATATTTACTAACTTTGATTGAGCCCCATTATTCTTTAAATTCCTATGATTTAAGTTATTAAAATTTAAATGATGTGTAAATAATTGGAGATGATCAGACAAAACCAAGGCTTGCTGAACAAACATATAGGCTGGAGTATGGAAATAGAGGTGGATTAAAACAGAAAGAGCACAAAACAAGTTGATAATATGCATCCTAGTCAGTTGATTTAAAAAGGATTTATGGATAGTGTATTTGAAGTCAAAGAGTCCTATAAGGCAATCTAAATCAGAGTTATAGGTTTTAAGTGAATGGAGCCCTAAGTAAGAATTTCTTTTGCTGAAACACAAGCCGTAAACTGCAGCCTTAAAAGGCCACATGAATTTAGAAATATGCATTTTTATCTCATGATGGAGTCTGAAAAGTTTTGTTCTACCCTGATTGTACATTTATTTTTATAGTAATTTTGTGTCCTTTCCCCAGAACATTTTTTTTTTTTACACAGTTAAGGGCATCTGCCTTTAGAATAAAACAAAATTATCTTCCACTCAACACTGTCATTTTTGAGATTATTATTGCAAATTTAAGAATTACCATTCCATGTAAATTATAAAAATAAAGGAAACACGATGCTTATCACATAAAATGACCATATTTTTGATATATCAGATTATAGATATATAAAGTTAGAGTGAATCACTTTTACCTGGTGAAAGAAAAGAAATAATATTGAAAAAATAAGTAACAAAAATTGTTATAGCTACATATTTGATTTATAAGAAAGTATGGATTTATGTAAGTATTTAAAAATATTTTCTTATATGATATTATCATTTTGAAACAATGTTAGTTTTTCTGTGGCAAGGGTTGATTGCTTGCTTACTTATATTTTTTAGTCCACACAGTACAGGATTTTCCAACAGTGCAAGGTTTGAGTACTCATCACAACCAAATTGGTTTAAATACCACCAGATGTTTTGTGAAGCACTTGCAGGGCCAAATAACAATGGTGATGTTTAGTATACTTACATTAGTTAAAACTTTCTGTTCATATTGCATAATTTTTCGCAGTGCGTAAAGAAAATAAAATACAGAATAACCCTGCCAGAGTTAGCTGTCATTCAGAAAGTTATATACTGTATTTAATTTACTGATAGTGTGTTTAGCAAAGAAGAGGTTTTTATTATATACTGGTGGCAATAGTTTAGCCTCCAGTCTAAAGGTATCTTAATTTTGCAGTGAGTTTCAAAGACTTTGATTGCTCAACTGAGACTACTTAGTATAAAGATGATATCACAATTGTAATACAATGGTCTCAGAAACTCACCAGTTTCAACTGTTTCTTTTTATATGAGAAAAAGGGCAATATGATATATTTTTATTAATAAATGATAGAAACACTAATAATCACACAAAATTTGAAACTAAAGAGTTTTTGTTTTCTGAGACTTGTAGCATATGAAAACAGATTAGATTTTGAAAGCTAAAATTATATTCGAATATAAAGTATTTGCTTGTTACAGACTGAATTGTATCATCCCATCCAAAATTCATGTTGAAGCCCTAGTGTGATTTGGAGAAAGGATGTTGAAGCCCGAAATGTGATTGTCTTTGGAGAAAGGGCTTTTAGGAGGCAATGAGGGTTAAATGAGGTCATGAAGTGGGCTCTACATCCCATAGAATTAATGGTTTTATAAGATAGGAAAGAGATATCTCTTTCTCTTCTTACGAGATAGCTCTCTTTCTTTCCACCTGCACATACCTCGCACACCAAGGAAAGACCATGAGCAAACCAATGAGAGAGCTCTCACTAAACACACATTTTGCTGACACTTTTATCTTGGACTTCCAGTTTCCAGGATTGTTAGAAAAACAAAATCTGTTGTTTAAGCCACCCAATCTACAATATTTTGTTACTGTAGCCTAAGCTAGCTAAGACATTGTTCTTTAGAATAAAAAGGAAAAGGGGAGCATTTCAAGAGAACCTCTATCACCATAGGAAATTTAGTAGAAGTCAAGGAAGAAATTCGCTTTCTATATATTTTCCAAGCTGATTTTTCTTTTTCCTGTAACCTATTTAATAGCATCATGCTAAATGTAAAATGTATTCTTTTTAAAAAATTATTACCAGGTAACCAACATTTTTAGAAGTTATTTTTCTCTGTTGGATTTTCTTTAAACCTCTAACCTTGAAGTCCTGGCAATTGAATTTATTGCTGTGGTTGAAACTCATTAAGAGTCCCTCGCCTATGGGATAAAATCCAGATTATTGGGTATGAGGTTCAAATCATACCAAAACCCTTTCTGATGACCTCTCCAAACTTCTGTTCCACTGTGCCAAATGGACCTTCATCTGGAACTGTTACCCGAAATATTGGGGTTCATTTACCTGGCGAGTTAACAAACAACTCTCCACAACATAGCCTTGATCAGTAGGAGATTTAATTACTTGCAGCAAGTAAGGAGAGCACTGGGAATATTTTCCAAAGTAGTGTCTACCCTGAGGGAAGCTAGCATGGGGCTTTTATGGAGTAGTAGAGAAAGAAAAAGATGTGTCATCACATGTAGAGGCATAGTTGTTGTTATGCACGTGCGGTTAATTTGTTATGCTAGTACACAGATCGCATGTTTTGGTAATGAAGAGATAGCTTCCCCTGGAATGGAGACCTTAGGATGGCAAGGTGAGAAAAGTTCAATGGAGTTCATGCATAGGCTGCTAGGGTCTGTCAGGGGCTGGTTTTAGTTAGCTGAGTAGCCAGTGACTAAAACAAAGTAGTGACTTCATAAACAAAGGCTACAGGACATGTTGATTGCTCAAGTTGGTTGAATTCTTATAATCTCTGGAGACCTTCACTTCACACTTACAGTACCAGGAATATTTAAAATTTTACAGATAGATAATGTGGCATTCAGAGAATGACTTAGGCAATGAAACATTGAATTATTGGAAAAGCCTGAAGTAGAACTGAAATATTTAGGAGGCAAGTATAGCTTTTTTTCAGTAGAAAATTTGACTCATTTAAGAAAGAAAGAAACGCTGAAAAAATTATCTTTTTTTGCAGGGCTTAAAATAAAATATTTGGAAGAGATCACCAAAATCTTAATCGAAATTAGTTATCAGAAAACCTATTTGGAATGAACTAGTAAATTCTGACTGACCATTTTCTTTTTGAAATCATCAAATTTTGTGAAGTGTGACTTTTTGTGATTTATAATCTATACCACACCAAAAACTCAGCTTACATGATGAAAGTTCATCTATAGAACAGTTGACTATTTTTGAATCATGTTACTATGAAAATCATTATTTCGGTTTATACCAATATCAACTTGAATTTTCTTTTTCAGATTTACTGTAATTTCTAGAATTTTCATTAAAACATTTCTCTCAATTCTGAAGTGGTTCATTCCCCTTTCCTTCTAAAATTTATCTCTTTAGCTAAAATACCAATATATTCTGTAGAGTTGTTGAGAATTTGCAATGTGTTAGAATTATAAACATCTACTTTGAAAATTTTTATAGAGAATTTATTAAGTAACTTGAAAGACTTTTACTGAGTGCTAGTTGCATTACTTTTTCTTGTTTTTAACTACATGGCAAAACATGATTTTTCAAAGCCTAAAAAATAAGTGGATAAAGTATAATTATAAGTTTACCATGTTAGAGAGGCAGACTACATAGATGGATGTCATTTGGCATTGGGTGACAGTAAGTTGCAGTATGCAGTTCACAGAGAGATGGATGACTACTCTGCTTGTTATACAGATGCTTAACTTAATGGTGTGCATTACAATTTTGAAGATGCCATCTAATTTGCACAAATTAGTGTGCTATACTGCTAGAGATATGATGTGTGGGATAGAAAGTCAAAATTTATTTCATTTTCCCATTTTGTTGCCTGACATCTTTGACTGTAAGATTTATTCATTATGACAAATACATTCCTAGCAACTTGGACCTTAGAATTTCACTTGGGTAGAAAAATGTTTAGCGCTTGTAGAGCTAATTGGAATAGCTTAAATCTTTTAGATGTTTACTAATTTTAAAAAATTAGAAAGTTGTACTTGACTGTACAACCAAAAAATAACTAGCATTATTTGCATATATTATGGTAGACTTTGTATGCATTGATTGCATCTTTCAAAAATATCTCCGCATGGATCTTGGAAACACTGTACCATGGTATAAATTCCAAAACAAAGTGAGAAAGAACATCTGCTGAGGGGGTTATGTAATTTTCCAGTCAATTTATTCTGTCAAGAAGATAAAGCATGTCATTCCTTTGAAGAAACCAGTATCATTGGGTAGAATGAGGGTGGAGCTTAAAAGATTATACAAATTAATGACATCTCTATATTTAAAACAATTTTTTATAACACAGAGGAATATTAATACTGCTTTAGTATTTACTATTTCCTATTTGGAAATAGTTATTTCTAATAGAAAAGTATATTATTTTCAAAAAAATAATGTATGGTTCATGACACTTCAAAACTGCTTTGTCATATGATGTTAACTGGGTTTATGTAAGAATGTTAAAGTAGATAATATATTTCTAGTTAATTAGGCCCGTAATATAATTTTCTACCACTGATTCAACTTATAAGTATTTATGGTAACATAAGAGCTTTTCTTTTTTTATTAAAACAACTATTAGGAAAATTGTTATTATTCTATTATTGTTCTTCTTATTAGCAGGAAGACTTTATGGAAAATATTAAGAGAAAAACAATTTCTACCTGTGAATAAATTTTACTGCAACCATTTCCCCTGCAAAAACTAAAATTTTATTAAGAAACATCTAAAATTATGGCATGCTTTACTTTATTTTAGCCAACATAGACATAGAACTTAGGAGATATTGTTTCTAATTATATTGAAATTCATCTCTATTCTAAGAACTTATGAGATAAAGTTTCCAATTATCTTGAAAGTTTCATGGATGCCTATTAAACAGACATTACTGTTAATAAGAAATGAAATTTGAAGTTGCAATAAATATTTTAACTATTAGGAATGTCTGATATCATGCATAAATTCATAATAGATGAACATTTCTGATTTTCAAACATGTCCACAAATATTTGTATTAGTTTCTTTCATTTTTCACTACTTCCTTTCCTTATATAAAACTCAGAATTTTAGTTATACTTAAAATAGTTTCTTGTTCCAAAAATGATTTTTAGCATTATCAATAATAATAAAACAAGTGTTTAATAACTAAAATTGATGCTTTAGTTGAGAAGGATTCTAATTTTTTCTATGTGTGTCTAGCTCCACAATGACATTTACCATGTTTTGAGAGCTACCCTTCCCATGACAATTAAAAATTCAGGTTGGAAAATGTATTCTTGATAGAAAGGTGATGTATTTATCATCATGTGGAATGTTCATTAGATGAGCAGCGGGAATGTGTGCCCTCTTAGTTGACTAATGCAAGCTGTAGTGGAACCCCTTGGTACCCTTGCCAGTCATCTGGAAAAGATTACCAATCAAGAATTGGCCTTTTCTGTGACATATTCACAGTATCACATGTCAAATGCAAGGAACAAAAGATATTTTTGGTAAATTAGGGAAATGTAGTTACAGGGAGTAGAACAATGTTATTTTACTCCTCTATCAAAATATTCAGGACATAGTTTTATTCATCCCCTCCCTGGTCTTGTTCCTCTGTCTAATTTGTCAAATACGCTCTCTTAGGAGAATGGTTCCCAAACTTTAGTTAGTCATAGATCAGTTCCTTGTTTTATGCCATATCTAAGCACTACATTTAAACTAAATCATATTTTTACTTTAATGATAAAGAAATTTTATGTCAGTATTAAAGGTGAAATTTCAGTATCACTTTGTATTAAATTGAAGCAAATCATTTAATTTCTTCTAATATTAATGAATTATTATTTTTTTTAAAAAAAGACATGTTCAATGTGGAGAAGCTGAAATAAACTCTCGTGCCACACTTTAAAAGTCTTCGCTCTGAGATGGATATGCCAAATTTTTAGGTTTATCTCCATGTTCCCTGGTCCTTGGTTCCCAGTGTCAAGACTGGTATTGAGTTGAGCCGATGATGGAGTGGATGATGGAGTGATCACAAATACAAAGCAATCCCACACAAACAGTTTATTACATCAAAGTAAGAAATTATACAAAGTGAAAGTAAAAATGGAAGCTACCCAAAGTGAAAATACTTTCCAGAGAGAGGAATGGGGGTCAGTCTCCATGAGTGGAGAAAGACGTTGAGGACTACTAGTTGGTTTCCTTTTATTGGCATGGTAGGGGTAGGGCTTGCAGGAGGTGTGGGAGATTACCATGTGATTATCAGGTGTTCTGCATTTTCCTGCAGTCCCTTCCCTGATTGCCCCCCACCCCCAGTTTCTCCATCCCTGTGAACCACCCTCCTGGCCTACACCTACCACCTGCGGATTTGATTCCCTACCTAATATCATGATAAGGCTGGAAGGCATTTTTTAAAGACATTATTAAGATATATTTTCTCAAATTCATTAATCTTATAATATCAATCTACTTTACATGTACAAGAATCTCATACAATAATGGCAATAAAGAAAGGCAATAAAGAGGCTGTGCTCAGCTTATTTACACTCAGCATTCTTTACCTTACACACACACACACACACACACACAAACATATACATGTGTGCACACAAACACACTTAAATACAAATGGCACAAATGTGAACAAGACATCTGCATCTCCTCACTATCCACATTCTTAGCCTTAGAGCACTTACTATGACTCATTTGTGGCACTACATCTTGTTTTACTTTGGTGTCTCTCCTGGTTAATTTTCCCATATGCAGTTAGAATTGATGCTGTGAATTAAATGCCCCTAGCTAAGTTCCAGGCTCAATCTTGGATTTCTGTTCGATTTTGTTCTTGATTTTCTATCACAGAAAACATCTCACTAAAATATTCTTGGCTCAGTGAAGCTTCTGGAATATGTAATTTCAGTGGAGTTCACCATGAGATGCCCCCACTATATTTCCATCAGATTCTGTGAGCAAGAGCAGAACCCTGGAGAATGGGAAGGGGAGGAGAAAAGGATTAAATTGGAAAAAGCATTTATATGTGGCTCTGACAAGAGTAACATAAACGTCTCTGCTCTAACAACATTTCTAATGACATTTATCATTGTAAAGTAGTTAATTTTATGAAGCATAAAGAATAGAAATAAGTAATCGTCATGACCATCATTGCTAACATTTATTGAATTCTATTCTACTCATTGTATCCAATACTTTACAAAATCCATTCATTTCCAAAAGAGGTCCATGAATTAGTTCCTATATAATTATATCCATTTTACAGATGAAGAAACTAAAGGGCAGAAAAGCAGCATATCCAAGGTCCTAAATATAGTAATTGATAAAATCTAGAGAGAATTTGATATCAGAATCTGACACTTTCACCCTTCTATAGTTCATAATGCATTAACTAGAAATGAACACTAGTATTCAGGTATATCTATTTTGTCTTTCTTTTATGAATATATATACATTGGAATCACATAAAATTCAGATGATACTAAAATATTATGTTATATATGTTATTATTGAACTATTTTTAACTAAGTCGCTTTATCACAGACATTTTAACAAGAATTTAAATATTTATTTATGGGCAAAATAGTATTTTCTGAGGACTTAAAGAAGAGTTTCCCAAATTTTCTGTTTGTATGACCCTTAGCATCTCAGTATTATTTTTTCACAGCATAGATCTGTTTATTAATAGATCTGTTTATTGTTTCACAGCATAGAAAATACATAGATCTGTTTATTAAAAAGTTAGGAGCACATAACTTAGTAAGTGTTCATATCCTAAAAATTTAATGCTATTTGAAAAATAATAAACATAATATAGAGGAAAAATATTTTATTTCTAAATAACTATAATCATTTACAAATGGGAAGTCTAAACCTGTGGGGCATAGACCAATCCTGAAACCTTAGGAATATATTGTACACCACCCTGATTATTTGTTCCATAGTGATTTTCACAAAACACTTTATTTTCTCCCTTAAAAACCCAGCTTTGTGAAGACATCATCTCACTTAGTTGTAGCCCATTCTAATGTTGAAACTGTGAACTACATGAAATGAGTAAACTATACATTATCTGACAAGTGTCAGGTATTTCTCTTCCTCTAAAATTTAAAATATCTCATGGAACACTTAAAGGGCTATTACAGCACCCCAGAGTGTCTCAGTATACAGTGGAAACCACAGGTTTATGTTGACACAACTACCACTTAATTTGTTCCTGGTTTTGATTTTACAATTTAGACAAGGCTCGGGCTCGGAGGGAAAAGCCCATTCTTGCTCTATATAATCTATGTTAAGGAGGCTCACCTGAAACTGGAAAATCAACTTAAAGATGGATCACTCTTAAGGGTAGGAAATTTGGTTCTGGTTTTAGATGGGAACTTAAGAGGGATGCTTAGCAGAGGGCAATCATCTGCCTTGTGGGTCTCTCCACATGGCTGCCTGGCAGCATGGCAGCTATATTCCAAAAGAATAGAGTGGAACCTGGTAAAAGGGTAGTCCCAGAACAGGCACATTATTACTTCTAAAGATATATATATATATATATATATATACACACACACACACACACACACACACACACATATATGTGTGTGTATATATATATATATATATATAAAAGATATATATATATATATATATAGCCCAGATTCAATGGGATAAAGAATTAGACTTCACCTATCAGCAGAGAGTGACAAATTATAGGTGACGTTTAATCTACTATAGTTGGTATAAAATTTGTCAAGCAAACATAATCTTTGAAATACTTTAAGGAATAATATAGAAACTTACTTCATTTAAAATCCAATGTATTATATGTAAAACTCTATTTTAATAGTATGATCATGAAGAGAAAATACTGTGCTGCGTGGAGTGTCTGCAAGGTGGGATTTAATTGTAGATTTCCTAAAAGTTTATGCTAATCAATGTAAATCTGAACACACTATTTTTGAACAATTATCTTTATAGATTGATATATAGACAGTCACAGAGAGCGAGAGAAAGATTTATTATACGGAATTGGCTCACCTGATTTTGGAGGCTGGAGGTTACAAGGTCTGCAGTCAAGAAACCCAGCTTGAGACTCTAGTATGGTTCCATCCCAAGGTTAAAGGCAGGGAACCAGGAGTGCCAATCGTGTAAGTTCCATTTCTGGTCTGAGTACAAAGGTAGGAAAAGACCAATGTCCCATCTTGAAGACTGGCAGAGAGAACAAATTCTCCTTCACTCAGCCCTTTTGTTCTATTCAGACCATCAGCGAATTGGATGAAGCCCTCTCAGGATGAGGACAGCAATCTATCTTACTCAGTGTACCTACTCAAATGTTAATCTCATCCAGAAACACTCTTATGGACACAACCAGAATAATGTTTAACCACATATCTGGGCATCCTCTGGCCCAGTCAAGTTGACATATAAAATTAACCATCACGCATATTTTTTTCATAATTAAAAATTACAATGAACATTCTAATATATAAATATTTGTTCCTAGCCTCATTATTTTTTAGGTTTAAGTCCAGAAGTAAAATTGTTCCATCAAAGGATCTGAAAGACTAATATGTTTCTCACATATTGCCAAATTATCTCTAGCATTTCTTCACAATGTCAGCAGCAGCACCTGACTGTTTTCTTTTTACTTTTTAATCTTGATTTCCCTTGACTAATGATCTGCTGGCAATAATACTTGAAATGAAAAACTTGGGATATGTAAGGAAAAATATGATTTCCAGGAATGGAATAAACTAGTACTTTACAGTGAGAAGTATTTTGCTTCATATTTTGTTACAGCACGAACCATAAATACTATCAGTTTTCAGTTACTAAGTTGTCATTTTTGTGGTCAGATTGGCCTGTTTCTCTTTACCGCCTAAGTTTTACGATTGCTCTCATGTGAGTCTTTGATAAAGTTTCTTGATCCACACTGTTTTACCCCGTGATAGTGGCTGTTTTGTCTCACAGATGCTACTAATATATTCATAGTGAGTTTGAGTTAAAGCGAAACTTTCAACACCTTAATTCCTCAAAAGCTTTTCTTCCCTTTATGTTTTGTAAAGAGCTTTCTGTTTTATTTTGTTTGCAAATAGCAACTCTCCTCATCTAACTGAAGGCTTCCGGAAGATCTGTGCTCTATTCTGCAGTCTACTCTCTCTGATATGGCAGTTACAGATACAAGTGTATTGCTTGGTCCTTTTGTTGGTAAAAGCAATTGATTATCACACTTAGAAGTAAAGCTGACCCTCTACTGGGAAGTGATTTGGCACTTCCGGTATAACATCATTAAACATCTTCTTGATAGCAAAAGTTCAGGAATAATTATAGCTATGCAGTTCAAATTCAGTTTTATCGAGAATTCATTTATCCTCAATTTTATTATTAAACTTGATATATGCAAATTAACATAATGGCCAGATCCATGTAGAAACTTTAAGTTTTATCTCGATTTTTAAGAACAGATATCTAATTTCATTTTCTTTGACTTAAAATTTGTTCTGTAATCTTTGATTTTTAATAAGTTTACCTGAATTAACACCAAACATGAATTTGTAAAAAAAAAAAAGCCTTAGATCTTTTATTTTACTAAAATATTATGTAGTTAATATCTGCATTTCTCACAGTACAAGAAAGCAACAAAATGTTCTCTTAGCAAATGTAAGTGCCTACTGGTTCTGTGTACCAAAAGATTAAATTATGAAACAGGAAAGATGATGTGACTTACTGTTCTCAACTCCACCCACATCTTGAGGTTCTTATAATGATTGCCTAACATAATTGCTACCAGATTTGTTTCATTTATTTTTTTATTTCTTGGTCTTCTAAAGCTTAATGGGGCTACTGTAATTGACTTCTTCTTATCTGGAGGGGAAAGATTCCTTTTCTAGAGATATTTCTTTTTCTTCTATTCTCAGTCAGTAATTTTTCTACCTGAAATCTTTTTAAATCTGTCAATCTAAAATAAGCAAAATAAAATCTCAATAGGCTTATCAAACTAGATACACACCAAATGAAAGTGTAGGAGACAAGGGAAAGCTTCACCTCCACTCTCCGAAGGGTTGCAGAAGACGAGCTGCCAGTAGACAGACTAATAGGAGGTTTATTTAACATGCCTAGCATAGGGGAATTGCCCCAGAATGATTATCCAATAACCCTGTGCAGTAAAGATGTTTATATACCCTTCTTCATAGGGGACAGGGGAGATACAGAATGTAGACAATTCTTCTGAAAGATAGTGAATGATTATTAGGGAGAATGAAACTTGGAAACAGGAATTAACTTATAAATGGTGCTCTTTGGAATGTGAATGACCCATAGAGCCAGATATTTTGTGAAAAAGTCAGTCCAGGCATGGTTGCATTCCTCAGTTTTCTTTTTCTGAGATAGATAGTGATACTTCAGAAAGGGGATGGAAGGCAATTATGTCCTTTTTGGTGGGTCAAGTCCTCATGCAGATAAGGGAATATCAGAGAAAAACATCCTCCTGTGCTTTGGGAGAGACAAAGAGTTAAGTGAGAAACAGAAGGGCTGGGGGCATGGGACTGGGAGGATGGACACAGAGACCTTGTGGTTGCTTTAGTTCAAATGTCAAAGCACCATGATTTGGGGTATTGTTTTCTGAGCCCCAACAGAAACCTAACAAAGAGGCATCATTTTCAACTCTGTATTCCAAGGTCTTCATCAACTAAGTATCCAATTATTCCCAGATCTAATTAATGGATGGAATATAGTTAATATTTGAATTCTGGGTTCTATACACAGAATCTCTGTGGTTCATCCTAGTATAAGTATACTGTGTGAAAAGCAATTACTTTCTTTTTGTATTTTTATTTATGGAAAAATTAATTAAACAAATATTGCATACAAATAAAAAGGAACATCTAACATACAACTTATTTTAAAAGAATTTGACTAATTGTCATTTGTAAGTAACTTCAGTTCTAGGAATGAATAGGTATCATTCCTAAAAATACCTGTATGTGTTTAATCACTAGAGAAGGTGTCCTTTACACTCAATTCATCCTCCTCTGTTTGGTTATTAATCATATCAAATTAACTTTAATTGCTGTTTCCAAAGGTCACTTATCACTTTGTAATTAAATATCTTATTCAATCACAATACAACATGAATCTATTTGTCCCTGGAAATGTGACTAAGTTCCATTTGTTTTTTTTCTGGAATTGAAAATGTGCTATTTTGAAAAACTTGCTTCAAAAAAATGAAGCTAATGTCTAAAAAAAAAAAATGAGGCCAGGCACGGTGGCTCACGCCTGTAATCCTAGCACTCTGGGAGGCCAAGGCAGGCAGATTGCTTGAGCTCAGGAGTTCGAGACCAGCCTGAGCAAGAGCAAGACTCCGTCTCTACCAAAAATAGAAAGAAATTAATTGGACAGCTAAAAATATATAGAAAAATAAAATTCCCCGAGCATGGTGGCACATGCCTGTAGTCCCAGCTACTCGGCAGGCTGAGTCAAAAGGATCTCGCTTGAGCCCAGGAGTCTGCGGTTGCTGTGAGCTAGGCTGACGCCACGACACTCACTCTAGCCCGGGCAACAAAGTGAGACTCTGTCTCAAAAAAAAAAAAAAAAAAGAATGGGCTCTTTAGCCCAGTTTGCCAGGTTAGAATCTCAGCAGTTCCTCTCAC
>CAUYSK010032350.1:0-11462 GCA_963575035.1 Avahi laniger | reverse complement strand
TTTGGATTTTATCTTCTCAGTGAATTCACCTTTTTATCATTAAAACAGCCTACTTTGATACTGGTAATTTTTTCTGCAGTCTACTTTGTTTTATATTAATAGAGCCACTTGAGCATTTTTTATTAATATTTTCATGGTATACGCTTTTTAAAGGAAACTTTTAAATTTTAGAATTGCTTTTGACTCACAGAAAAATTGCAAAAATAATACAGAGTTCCCAATATTCCACATCCAATATCTCTATTATTAACATTTTATATTAGTATGGCACATCTGTCACAATGAATCAATACGATATACTATTATTAACTAAAGTCCGTACTTTATTCAAATTTCCTAAGTTTTTACCTAATGTCTTTTTTGTGTTCCAGTATCCAATCCAAGATACTACATTACCTTTAGTTTTTTTTTTTTCCTCCCTCCTCCTTCATCTCCCCGCCTACATTTAGTTGTGATGTAATGTAATGTCTCTTTAGGCTCTTCTTGGCTGTGACAGTTTTTCAGAATTTCCTTGACAGTTTTTAGGGGTACTAGTCAGATATTTTGTAGACCATCCCTCAATTGGGATTTGTCTAATGTTTTTCTCATGATTAGACGGAGGTCATGGGATCTGGGGAGAAAGAGCACAGAGGTAAATTGCTATTCTCTTCACATATCAATGATACATTCTATCAACATGACTTATCACTATTAATGTTAACTTTGATCACCTGGCTGAGGTGGTGTTTTTTTAGGTTTCTTCACTACAGAGTTAGTCTTTCGACTCCCTTTCCATACTGTGTTCTTTGGAAGTAAGATACTAAGTGCAGCCCACGCTTAAGGAGTGGGGAGTTATGCTCCACCTCCAGAGGGCAGAGTACATACATAAATTATTTGTAATTCTGCACAGCATGTTTTCCGTTATCCCTCATTTTTTTATTCCATGATTTATATTAGTAAGGACTCATGAATATATATTTTATACTTTGGGTAATAATTTAATACTACATTATTTATTTTCTTGGTCAAATTGTTCCAGCTTTGGCCATTGGGAGCTCTTTCAGTTGGTGCCGTGTCTCTACGACATACTCTCATCACTTCTTTTTTTATAATTTCTTACATTCTGTCGCTATTTGATGTGCCAGGCTCATCTTGTTGGCATATCTTTTACTTTCAAAGTATCCATATTGTTATATTTGAAGCGAGTTTCTCGTTGGATCATATTTTCTTTGGGTTTATTCCATTTGGAGTTCAATCAGGTTTCTTTTTTTTTTAAAATTTTTGTGAGCAATAGTGTGACACCCATAGCCAGGTGCAGCGGTGCGCGCTTGTAGTCCTAGCTACTTAGGAGGCTGAGGCAGGAGGATCGCTTGAGCCCAGGAGTGTGAGGTTGCTGTAAGCTACAATGATGCCACTACATTCTACCCAGGGCAACAGACTGAGACTCTGTCTTAAAAAAAAAACAAGAAAAAGAAAAAAGGAAACTGAACCCCCTTCCTTACTCCCCCCCGTCTTCATATTAAAAAATAAATAAAAATAAAAGACAACACATGAACACCCAGGGACTCAGCTGGACGTAAGCTGCTGAAATGGCCAAGGTCAGTACTAAACGGCACCGGAGAGGCTGTAAACTGGAGCCCCCCTGCCTGAGCTGAGAGGAAGCAGGGGCGAGAGGCGAGACTGCACCTGCAGTCCGGCACTGCTGGATGGCAGTGCTCCGTCCTGGGCCCGGGGCTGCAGCTGCATGCAGGAGGCGGAGGGCGTGTGTACAGGGGCAGCAGCAACAGCCGGCTGCCTGCTGCCCGGCCTCTGGGCCAGCTGCCCCTTCAGAAAGGTGTCCCCTCAGTCCACATCTGACCAGGCTCAGATCCATCTTCAGCTGTGGGAGATCCCTGTTTTTGCCCTGTTCCCAAGGGGCCCAGCCCTCTTATAAGGCCTTGGACTTCTAGTGGTTTAGGAGTAAAAGGAGATAGATGAGCCCCATCTGCCTGCTTCCTTCCCCAACAAAGCTAATAAAAAAGGTATGTAGTCTCCAGTTTTTACATGTTAACTCAAATGGTTTTAAAGCACCGCCATGCAGGCCAACTGTACCACATAGCTGCAGGCTGGACAGGCCTGTGGGCCACCAGAGGCAACATCTATCACAAGAACAGCAGTGGCACCAAGAGGGGGAAACAACCCAAATGCCTCTCAAGCAATGACCAAATAATCAAACTGTGGCCTGTCCATACAACGGAACATTATTTGGCCACAAAAACAAATGAAGTGCCAATAAGTGCTACGACCCAGGTGAACCTAGAGCACGTTATGCCAAGTGGAAGAAACCCCTTGTAAGACTACACTGTACGACCGCATCTGCATGAAACGTCCAGCCAGGAAAAGGACAGATACAGAACGCAGACCGGTGGTTGCCGTGGGGATGGGAGGATGGAGAGATGACAGATAAAGGATGTGGGGGTTATAAAGTGAAGAAAAGCTTCTAAAATTGTGATGATGGTCTACAAACCTGTCACTGTGCTAAAAACCACTGAACTGTTCACATTAAATGGGTGAATTGTATGGTACGTGACTTATAGCTCAATAAAGTTGTCACAAACTCATCTTTTTAAAGAACAGGAGCGGCAGGCAGGCTGGCAGCACTCCAGAGGGAGGTCCCACCACTGCCCCCTCCCAGGGGCCGGCCTTGGCCGCCGGCCTCCCTCCCTGCCACCACAACCAGCCCCAGCAGCCACCGGTCACACCAGTGCAGCAGGAAAATGAACGAGCTCCTGGGCTTCTGTCCCCACACCGACACCTCTGAAGAATGTTCCAATCCTGTCTCCGCTGCCAGTGTGACAAGGTCTGTGACTCAGCCTGGCCTCCTGGGGTTCTCCGCAGCATCCACCCTGCCCTGAGGCCCCTCGCACCCCGCTGGTGCTCCCTCTCGCCTGCCAGCCCTTCCTCCCCGCTGCCCTGCCCGGCTCTTCCGGGGCATTATCTGAACCCCCCGCCTGGGCCGCAAGATGTCCAGGGTAACCCGAGTGCCCGCCTGACCACCCTGTTCCGCAGGGAGCCAGAGAGGACGCCCTGGCATGTCCTCGCCAAGCTCTGCACCCTCGTGGACGGGGAGGAGTGGCATCTTACGCCCCCGGGCCTGACCGCCCCAGGCACCAGAGGGACAGCGCTGAGCAGCAAGGACAGGGTCGGGACTGGCCTCGGTCACCGAGGTCACCAGGCTGGTACCCAAGGCCGAACTGGGGGCCCACGCCGGCCACCGCCCGCCTTGTGGAGAGCCAGAGCAGTCCCCACTCGCGGTCCACCAGCCATGGCCCGCCCGCAGGCCGGGCGCGGGACCAGGGCAGTCACCGACTCAGCAGCCGCTCACAGGGCCCGGGCGGGCTGCGGCTCCGGCCCCAGGCTCCCGGCTGAAGAGGAGCTGAAGAGGCGGATGCCACGTGGCGTGCCCTTGCCCAGAGGTAGGCCTTCACGGTGGACGACGCCAGGACCTCCAGCTGGGGAGCAGCAGCTGGGCCTCCGTGGGGCTTCTCAATCTCCCTTTCCCATGAACTGCCTTTTTATTCTGTTGATTGTGTCCTTTTTTGCACAGAAGCTTTTAATTTTGAAGAAATCAAATGTGTCTATTATTACTTTTGTTGCCTGTGGCAAGAAGTCATTGCCAAACCCAATGTCATGACTTTTCCCATGTTTTCTTCTAAGAGTTTTATACTTTCAGCTCCTACAATTAGGTCTTTAATCCATTTTGAGTTGATTTTTGTATGCGGTGTAAGATAAGCATCCAACTTCATTCTTTTGCAGGTTTTCCCACCACCATTTATTGCAGAGACTGTCCTTTCCCCACTGAATGTTCTTGTCATCCTTGCTGAAAATCGTTTGACCGTGTATGCGAAGGTTTATTTCTGTGCTCTCTGTTCTATTCCGTTGGTCTGTCTTTATGTCAGTGCCACACTGTTTTGATTCTGTAGCTTTAGTAAGCTTTAAAATCTGGAAAAGTTAAGACCTTCAAGTTTGTTCTTTTTCAAGGTTGGTTTGTCTATTCGAAATCCCTTTAAATTTCATATGAGTTTTATTTTTATTTGTATTTTTTGAGACAGTCTCACTCTGCCACCCAGGCTGGACTGCAGTGATGTGATCATAGCTCATTGCAGCCTCCAATTCCTGGGCTCCGGCAATTCTCCCTCCTACCTCAGCCTCCCAAATAGCTAGGACTAGAGGCACATGTCCACACCTGTCTAAAATTTTTTTTTTTTCTGTAGAGATGGGGTCTTGCTACATTGCCTTGGCTAGTCTTAAACTCATGGCCTCAAGCGATCCTCCTGCCTCAGCCTCCTGAATTGCTGGGATGATAGGCATGAGCCACTATGGTTGGCCTCATGTGAATTTCGGAAAGATATTTTTCTAAGTCTTCAAAAAAGAAGCCATGGGGATTGCATTAAATCTGTAGATTGCTTTCAATAGTACTGACATCTTAACAATATTAAGACTTTCAATCCATGAACATAGGATGTTTTTCCATTTATTTGCCTTTAGTTTCTTTTAGCAACACTTTGTAGGTTTCGACAAACAAGTCTTTTGCCTCCTTGTTTATTCCTAAGTATTTTACTCTTTTTGATATTATTGTAAATGGAATTGTTTTCTTAATTTCTGTTTTAAATTAGTCATTGTTAGTGTATAAAACAACTGATTTTTGCATGTTGATTTTATATCCTGCTACTTTGCTGAATTTGTTTATTGGTTTTAACAGTTTTTTGTGGACTCTTCAGGGTTTTCTGCATATAAGATCATGTTGTCTCTGAACAGAGATAATTTTCTTCCTTCCTTTCCAATTTGGATGCTATTTGTTTATTGACTGCCTAATTGCTTTGGCTAGGATTTCCAGTACTATGTTAAATAAAAGTGGCAAAAGTAGGTACCCTTGACTTTTCTTTTTTTAAGCTGCTCAGGGAAAGCTCAAAACTTGACTTGTTCTTGATCATAGAGGGAAAACTTTCAGTCTTTCACCATTGAATATGATGTTAGCTGTGGACTTTTCATGTTTGGTCTTTATTACGTGAGGTAGTTTCCTTCTATTCCCAGGTTGTTGATTGCCTTCTTCATTAAAGGGCGTTGAATTTTGTCGAAGTCTTTTTCTGTGTCAATTGAGATGATGATCTCGTTCGAGCATTTCTTCAAGAGGACAATGGAATAGCTCCCATATTACCATAATCATACTAGTCTTTCTGTTGTGATGTGATGCACAAAATGATACTTCATAAAGTATTTGATAATTGTACAATGGTCTTATGTGTGGGAAAAGGAGTAAATTTTAGTCAAGTAAATGTAATTAGTCAAGCAAAAAGACATTTGCTTTGAAACTTTCCTGAGGCATCAAACTAGCTAGTAAAACTTGACTAAGTGGAAGCTGATTTTTATGCTTAAAGAAGGATTTAGTATTTTTTACTTATATTTTTAAAAGTAATATATACACATTTTTTTCTGCAAAGGGAAAATTATTCATATGTTGCATATGTCATCATCTTTTTTAAGCATTATAAATACACAGAAAGGGCACAAGTTAGAAGTCTCTAACAGCTCCCCAAAGCCCCCTCATGCCCTTTCCAGACACTTCCCCAAGGTTTGCTATGTTCCTGATTTCTTATACCATAGATTAATTTTGTATTTTATGTAAGTGGTACAGTATGTACTCTTTTTAGTCTGTTCCTTCACTCAACATGGTATTTGACATTCATCCATTTTGTCATCAGTAGTAATACTTTGTTTACTCTTATTACTATATAGCACTCCATTGGTTGAATATTCACAATTTATTTATCCATTCTACCATAGATAGACATTTGACTTGTTTTCAAATTCAGACTATTACAAAGAGTGCCACTCTGAATATTCTTGTATGACTCTGGTGAACATACGTACACTCCTGTCAGGTTAAATCCCAGGAGTGGAATTACTAGGTCATAGAGTGTGTTTGTGTGTGTACACATGTGCAAGTTCATCTTCGGTAGAAAAAAATACCAGTTTTTCAAAGTCATTGTAAGAACACTCTTATCACCATTTATGAGAGTTGCTCCACATCTTTGCCGGCATTTGGTATTATCTATCTTCTGATTTAAACCATTCTGGTGGTTACAGTAATATTTTATTATGTGTTTTGTTTGTTTTTTGTATTACAGTTTGAATTTGAAATTTCCTGATGACTAGAGAAGTTAAATACTGACCTTTTCAAAAGTTTATCGACCATTTAGGTATCTCCTTTTGTAAAGTGTCTGTTCCAGGTTTTGCCCATTTTTTTCTGTTGTCTGATGTTTCTACATTGTTTTATGAAAATTCTTTATAAATTCTGGACATCAGTCCTTTGTCAGATATATGTATTACAGATCTCTTCTCCCTTTCTGTGGCTTTCCTATTCACTCTCTAATGGTATCTTTTCACGAACAGACGTTTTACTATTGATGAAGTCCAGTTTCTCATATTTGTTTTCCTTTTAGTGCATTCTGTAACCTAAGAAGAATCTTTACCTAATCCAAAGTCATTAAGATATTCTCTTTTCTTCCAAAAACTTCATTACTTACTTTTCATATTTAGATCTGTTGTCCATCTGGAATCAATTTTGTATATTGTGTGAAGCGTGGGGTCAATATACATTTTTCTCCCGTATGACCTCAAATAACCAGCAGGATTTTTTGAAGACCACCATTTTCCCACTCCACTACTGTTATCTATCCTCACCATTTTTAGTAGCTGTAAACTATGCCATTGTATGGCACTGTCAACTTATTCAGCCATTGTTCCATTAGGCGTTGGGGATATTTTCTGGTCTCTACTATCATCAAACAGGGTGAATACTTTGTATGGACATCAAGCCATTCTTCTGCAATCGTTAACACAGAAGTGGAATGAATAAATGAGTGAATGACTGACTTATGTATATATGATGGGGTCTGGCTCTGATGCCCAGGCTGGAGTGCAGTGATGTGAGCACAACTCACTGCAGCCTCCAACTATTGGGCTCAAGACATCCTCCCGTGTCAGCCTCCCAAGGAGCTGGGACTCCAGGCGCACAATACCACCACTCGGCTGAAACTGTGAATCTATCTTGCATTTGTTTTATTATGTGTGAGGCTGAGCAACTTTTCAGAAGTTTAAGGGCTATTTGTGTTTTTTGCCCTTTTTGGGCCAGAGTATGCCCTTTTTAAAAGCTCTGGGTACACGCTGCTAGATGGACTCGAGAGGCCCAACCCCGGGCCTGTCTCCCTCATCACTGGGCCTGGGCCTCATAGCTAGAACAAGGCCCTGCGTGCTGTCACAGCCGGCACACAGCTGGGGACTCTGGGCCTGCCCAGGAAAGGCGCCCGCCCCTGCCAGCTGCGCGCGCGAGCGCCACTCGTCACGTGACCTCAGGTCGGCGCGGAGAGGACGCACTGGGAGCCATTGCTCTGTGGCCCTGGCAGCTGGCCTGCTGTCGGAACGTGCGTGACCTATGCTGAATGGAACGGTCTGCTGCGTGACGGCGGAGGGCTGCGACAAGGCGCAGTCAAGCCCGGAGCGTCGGGCCCTGACCCAGCGCAGCTCGTTCCCTCGGCTGCGTGGCCTTCGCGGCCGCGCCCCTGCGCTAGCGCTCAGCGGCGGGCTCCGTTGCTAGGCAGCCGCGCCGAGCCGGCTCGGAAAGGCGGTGGCTGCGCGGTGGGATTCGGGAGCGCGGGGCCCGGACCCGCGGGCGGCGCCCGGATGGACCAGTACTGCATTCTGGGCCGCGTCGGGGAGGGCGCCCACGGCATCGTCTTCAAGGCCAAGCACGTGGAGGTGAGGCCGGGCCGGGTCGCAGCCCGGTGGGAGTGCGCTCTCTCCTCCCGCCGCCTGGCGCCCCAGGCTGCTTCGGTTTCCTGCCTTTTTACACTCAGCAGTTTTTGAGACCTACCCGTTTCCTGGACCGCACAGCTGTCCGGCCACCACCTCCTCCCCTCGCGCCCCTCCTTGCCCAAGGGCAGGACTAGTCTTGGACCTGCGGGACGGGGAGTGAGGAGTGCGTGTGGCCGAGCGGGGGTGCGTTTCTCTCGCTGCCCCTCCGCGTCCTCCCCGGCTTCTTTCTCTTTCGCAGCCGCGGGCCGGCTGGCAATGTCAGTTCTTTCCTGCAGACTGGCGAGATAGTTGCCCTCAAGAAAGTGGCCCTGCGGCGGCTGGAGGATGGCATCCCCAACCAGGCGCTGCGGGAGATCAAGGCTCTGCAGGAGATCGAGGACAGTCCGTATGTGAGTGGGGAAGGCGGCTGTGAGCATCGCGGTCTCGCCCTCCTCCCCGCTCCCCCATGCCTCCTCTTACCCACTCGCCCTTCCCTCTGCCACTCACCCGCTCCGCCCGTCCGTCTGCCTCCTAACGCCTACTTTTGCCCTTTTTTGCCCACTCGTTCACCCTCATTAACCTAATTACTCGATTCCTTACTTATTCATTCTCTCATTTACCCACTTATTTCTTTATGTACTCATTCACTCGCTACCTTATTTTTTTCTCAAAATATTTACTGATTTCTAATAATGATAAGTAGCACCTGTTGAGCTCCTCGTGTGTTCTGCAGGCCATGTTAACTGCTGTACCGAAGCGTGTCACACCGCCTCCTCTTTACTGCTCTGCAAGGCAGATTTCAGGATCTCCTTTTCTTAGGCAAGGGCAGGCGGCTAAGTCAACAGCTCATGGGCTGTCAGCTGGCCAGTGGAGGCTTTGGCCCAGGTCTGACTGAGGAGTCCAGACATTCTTCCCTTGGGGCCTCCAGTGGGCCCCACCCTGTGCGGGACACTGGTGGCCCAGAGAGGAACCAGCTCCAGCCGGGCTCCTGAGAACTGAAGTGTGCTAATGTGGACAGAGGTGTCAGGGCCAACCTGGTGTGGTTTGTGCTGTGACGGGGTACCTGGAGGGGCTGTGGGAACGAGGGACATCTTTCACTGCCAACGTCAGTACTCTCGTATGGTGCTTGCTGTC
Source organism: Avahi laniger (assembly GCA_963575035.1). Classification (NCBI taxonomy): domain Eukaryota; kingdom Metazoa; phylum Chordata; class Mammalia; order Primates; family Indriidae; genus Avahi; species Avahi laniger. Next base: position 2,516 of record CAUYSK010032350.1, on the reverse strand, counting down.
TGATCCTTGCCAGAGTAGGGAACATAGGCAACTCCTGGAAAGTGACAAGGGTGGGCCTCTGTCATCCTCTGACTTACATTCCTTGTCTTCTGGAGACGTTCATGATGTATTTGGTGACAAAACCATATTATAAAACTCTGTGACATCTGGGTTTTATTTGAAAATATTATGTATGTGTGTATCTCTGTGTACCCTACCTGCTGTAAAGCCCCATGGAACACACTCTAAGATTGACTGTAGGTGGTAGGATTTTTCTTTCGTTCTTTCTTTCTTTATAATTTTGCGTCTTATCTGAACGTAAGCGTGTGTTTTGATCTGTAAAATGATTGTGTACTACCTGGGAAATCAGAGCTAATTTTCAAGGAAAATAAAAGGGCTCCCAGATAGCACGTGTGGGATAGGTGGAGAGAGATCCATAAAGAGGCTGGTGACAGGGTCCCCACATCTGGTGGATCAGAAGTCCTGAAGTTTCTATCTTTAAAACATACTCCAGATTTGCCCCAGCCCAGGTCATTGTCACCACTTATCAGAACAACAGCAGCAGCCTCCCCGCTGCTCTCCCCAGCCAGTCCAGAGGGCTCTGTGGGAAATGTAAATAAAATCATCCACGCCCCGCTCAAGCAGCCCCGTTGACTTCTCTTCACACTTAGAGCACCATCACTGCGTGCCCACCTCCAGCCGGCCTCTCTCCCCTCGTTCAACACAGATTGTTTGGCATCTCTCCAGTGCCCAGCTCCGAGCTAGGCCCTGGGAGCACAGAACAGAGCAGACACATCCTTCCCCGAAACAACCTCACATTCTATGTCCCTCCAGCTTCCTTCTGTGCTGGCCTCAGGGCCTTGCACTTGCTGTTCCCCCTGCCCACAGCTTCTTCCCAGATTTCTGCATACCTGGCTTCTTGTCTAGCCCTTCCCTGACCCCACTGCATCTAAATAAATTATCCATTTCTCTACCCACTCAGAATTGCACTCCTCTCTTGTATTTCTATCCTGTGCTTATCAGAACCTGAACATATCCCATTCATTCATGTATTTGTTAATCATTCGTTCCCTGTGTTGTGAGTTCCTTAGAGTCCTCGTCTCCTAGCTCCCTGCTCTGTGCAGCCTGGCCACTCTGACAGTGGTGGCTTCCGTGTGTGTGATGTGTCTCCAGCTGCTCCAGCACTGGGGAAGAACTGATTGCTTGTGCCCTTCTCGTGGTGCTGGGATCGAATGGCTCTAGAGGAAACAGGAGGTCTGTGCTCGTGTGTGTCCAGCCACGTGGTTTTCGGGTGGGTGGGCTGGGTTGGGGGACCAGATACTGCCACTAAGTGACCTTCTTTAGGCCTTTTCCCTGAATGTTCATGGAGTTAGAGTGGGGGTCCGCCTTGTCTCAGGAGAGCAGAGCAACGTGAACGCTGAGCTCCCTAGTTCTGAGCTCAGGTCCCATGTCACCTTCTCTGCCTGCTCGGTCCTCTGTCAGGGCACTGACTGGGAGTCTGGAGGTCACAGAGAGGGTCTGGTGATGTGAGTCTGAGGCTAACAGGATGTCCTTCCCTCAGGTGGTGCAGCTGAAGGCTGTGTTCCCGCATGGCGCAGGCTTCGTGCTGGCCTTCGAATTCATGCTGTCAGATCTGGCCGAGGTAGTGCGCCATGCCCAGAGGCCGCTGGCCCAGGCACAGGTCAAAAGCTACTTGCAGATGCTACTCAAGGGTGTTGCCTTCTGCCACGCAAACAACATCGTGCATCGGGTCTGTCCCAGCCTGGACCACGGGTGGGACCTGGGGGGCTGACTCGGCTTGAGGGTGGGGCTAGCGCTTGAAGAAGGTGTGGTCAGAGGGCGGACAGAGGTGGTCAGGGCTTTCAGGTAAATAGCTGGGGCATGGTCCTGGAGGCAGTGGGGACTGCAGCTGACCTGGGCGGTCAGCCTGCCAAGGTCCCCGTGTCCCAAGGTCCTGTGTGAGATTTGAGAGACTGATGCCTTCTTTGATATCCCCAGGACCTGAAACCTGCCAATCTGCTCATCAGCTCCTCAGGCCAGCTCAAGATAGCGGACTTTGGCCTGGCCCGAGTCTTCTCCCCAGATGGCAGCCGCCTCTACACACACCAGGTGGCCACCAGGTAGGGAAGGTCAGATCTCTTCCAGCTCTCTCACTGGGAAAGAGATGCTTCTGGGCCTTCTGTCCAGACATTGCTTGTGGGGCTGGTGTTGAGCTGGGGTCACCTTCTGGTGACCTCCTCTCAGCCCAGTGGCCTGGCTGTGACCACCAGTGCTCTTCCTCACAGGTGGTACCGAGCCCCCGAACTCCTGTATGGTGCCCGGCAGTATGACCAGGGTGTCGATCTGTGGTGAGACCCCTGTGGTGGGGATGGGGTGTGGGGATGAGGTGATGTGGGTCTTAGATTTCTGCTAGACCCTGAGGTTTCTGAGATATTAGCTGTCTTTTTTCCCTGATGGGAGCTCTAGGTTGAGGGTGTCTTCCATGACTGGGGTATTCTGAACAATTTGGGGTTGGTGTTCCTCACCAGGATGTTTTC